>PVKC010045974.1:0-11342 GCA_004027635.1 Crocidura indochinensis
GAGGAAAAAGAAGGAAGGAAAGGAAAAAGAAAGTAAGGAAGGAAAAAGAAAAGGAAAAGGATAGAAAGAAGGAAAGAAAGAAAAAAGAAAGAGAAAGAAAGAAGAAAGAAAGAAAGAAGAAAGAAAAATAAAGAATGAAGAAAGTAAAAGAAAAGAATGAAGGAAGGATGGATGGATTGAAGAAGGGGGAAGGTAAAGAAGGAAGAAAAGAAGGAGGGAGAGAGGGAAAGAAGGGGGAGGGAGGAAAGGAAAGAAGGAAAATTATGAGAGAGATTAGGTAAATAAGGAAACCAGGAAGAGGAGTAGCAAAGGAGGACAGGAGAGAAGGGAAAAGGAGGGAAGAAGGAAGGGAAGAAGGGAAAGATGGATAGAGGAAGTGAGTGATGAAGGAAGGGAAGACAGAAAGAAAAAGGTAGGAAAGATGGAAGTTAGGTAATGGTGAGAGAAAGGAGCGAGGAAAGGAACTGAGAGGGAAGGAAAAAGGAGGAATAGATAAAGGATGGGTGTTAAAGGAAGAAAGATAAAGAGAATAAAGTAAGAAATAATGAAGGAGGGAATGAAGAAAAGAAAAAAGAAAAGAAGCATGGAAGGAATAAAAAGTCATACACTCCCTAAAAATGTTAGTAGTGATATAAATAATCATAATTAAAATATAAATGATGATAATATAGCCAATAAAAAAAACAGTTCTTATATACTTATATTGATTGGTCTGTTCTTCCTGTACATTATTCAATAATGATAAGAACTATAAATAATACCTTATTCCCATTTTGCCACAAGAAAGATGGAAGTTCAGAGGTTTAGGTAAATAGTAAAGTCTTAGCAACATATGGAAGAGCCCAATCAAAAGCATAGTCCTGAAATGTTTTAGTACAGCTTTACTCATTTTTTTTTTTGCATTTGGGCCACACCCAGTGACGCTCAGGGGTTACTCCTGGCTATTCGCTCAGAAGTCGCTCCTGGCAGGCACGGGGGACCATTTGGGGAACCGGGGGATCGAACCGCGGTCCGTCCTAGGTTAGCGCAGGCACCTTATCTCCAGCGTCACCAACCGGCCCCCACAGTTTTACTCTTAATCACTCTACCATTCACATAATAGAGTATGTCTGAAAATCCCCAAAAGTTATTCTAACATTTGCAACATTTTTTTATTTGTTTAGAGATCTTAAACTATTTGTTTTATTTCCTTCAACTAAAGAAAAGAAATACGAACCACTATTGAATTGCAGCTGCAGTTTAGTGGGTGAAGAGGTTTGGAATAATGCTTACTCACATAAGAAATAAAAATGTTTAAAATAGCCTCTTTAAAGTTAATAAGGGACCAGAAAGATAGTACTTAGGTAATACATTTGTCTTTCACACAGCTGTATAAGATTCAAACCCTGGCACAACATGTAGTCCCCCTGAGCACTACCATGAAGATCCCTGAGCACAGAACCAGAACTAAGTACTGAGCACCCCATTATGAGATAAAAAGATTAACAAAAGCTTAGAGGTTGTAATTATAACTTAAACAAACATTTTATTTAAAGTGTATTTTGCTAGGGCTTCTAATAAACACAAATGTAATAAGGAGCCTTTCATTTTGTGTTCATCATTGTCTAAGTCATCCTTCATTTTCATTTTCATAGTATTCCCTAACACACTAGAACATACATGCTGCTGAGCAATAAAATAGCAAGTTAACATAATTTGAACAATCTATATTTTTCTACTAAATGTTGCCACATTTAGAGAGTATGGGATCCTAGCATATTTGAAGTCAAACAAAATGGATCTAAATTTGTATGATTATGAAGTATCTAATTATGTCCACTTTTGTTTAGGATTTTAAATTGAGGTTATATTAAATTGAGGTTATATTTGGGAATTCATTTCATAACCCTTTCCATTTAAAAGAGCAAGAACAAAATTTATAATTTTAAAAAGGTAAAAAAGAACTTGAATCATTAACCTTTAAAGAGAATATTTGACATCAGCTGTTAATGGGACAATATAGATATAATTCTGTTTAAGACCGAAAAATAAAAACTAGGCCATTTATACCATATGCTATGTACCTAGAATACACCTATTGTTTAAATAAATGATTGATATAAATGTAAAAATGTTTAAATGTATGGAGCCTGCAGTTGCTCCCATGGCAGTATGCTTCACGGGCGGAGCCAAGGGAATTCCCTTTCTAACTTTCCCAATACTTATGTGCCTATGCAAAAAAAAAAAAAAAAAAAAAAAAAAAAAAAAAAAAAAAAAAAAAAAGGCACAAAACGTTGCCCTTCTTCCTTCGTTTATTTTTCTATTTCTTCTTCGTATTTATCTTTTTCTTTTCCTTCTTTTTTCTATTTCTTTCTTTTTCCTTCCTTTTTATTATTTTTATCTTCTTTTGTTCTCGTGGTTATTATATGATGGTGATTGTTTTTAGTATCGGGGTGTTTTATTTTGTAGTTGCTGTTTTTTCTGTTTGTTTTTCTTTTCTCCTTTTTTCATTTAAATTGATATTTATCGCCTCTAGACAGAATCCTCCCAGTTTTTTTCTGCCTTATGAATTGAGGGGGAAAAAATGGAGGGTACCAGAACCAAACAGTTGTATGAACATTGAATGTAAAGAAAAAATAAGCAGACTCAAACATTAGACCTAAAGTCAATGACAACAGAATCGATACCTAATCTACAAAAAGCTTTACACAGAAGGAGCAGTTACACTTGCAGTCAGGGGGTAAATAAGGGTGATATGGGATGCATGCTGAGAATAGGGGTGGAGGGTGGACAACATTGGTGATGGGAATGGCTCCAATTTATTGTCACTATGTACCTTAAATATTACTGTGAAAGATTCATAATTCACTTTGGTTACAATAAAAATTATTTAAAAAATAAATGAATCATGCAAGTTAATAAAAACCTTATATTTTTTTTAAAAACCTTATATTTAACATTGTCAATTATTTTAAGCTTTTATCAAAATATCTAGTCTCTAATAAGAGAATATATAAATAAATACATAGTCTAACAAGAAAATCTATATAAATTATATATAATATAAATATATATAGCATATATATGCTATTATCTTGTAGAATAATCGAAGAATATTAGATGTCATAAGTGAGATCCAAGTGACAAAATGATGTCATGTGGAAAATTGTCAAGTAAAGTCTTTATATCACCTAATATTGATTTTAATACACAGTACTGTAGCACATTGTAGGTATCCAAGAAACTATCTCTTGTTGTTGAGTTTTAAAAGACTCATATCAATTAAATTAGTAAGGTAAGACTCAGTGACAAAGTAGTGGAGTAGTAATCTTTAAACACTTGACATGACTATAGTCATTTGCAAGTTGCTGATATACCTCAATTTATGATCTTAAATTTATAATTAGTACCTATATCATAGACTCATAATAATTATTAAAAGTCTATACTAATTCTGGAGAAAATTTATAAAATTATTATTACCGAATATGTTTTTTTTTTGTCCCCTAAATTCCCAATACAGACCAGGCAAGGGTCTGGGTTGAGGTGTATATGGGGTGAATTTACTGTACCTCCTCTTTCTATACAGTCAGTGTGAAGAACACAGCCTGTGATAAGAATTGGGAGGCCTTATTTTTTTTCTTTCCTTTCCTTTTCTTTTTTTTATTTTCTTTTTTTTTAACTTTTTTTTCACCCCCTTCATCAGTGCAAGTTCCCCACCACCAATGTCCCAAATCTCCCTCCCTCCCAACCCACCCCCACCTGTACATAACCTAATATGTTTAACAAAAGTATCTCGAATATTATGTGCCTTTAAATAAGCACTATGCAAGTGTTGCCTTAAAATAATAATGGCAATAGCAACATTTAATAAGAAGATAACATTAACAAAAATATCAATATTTAATTACAGAATTAAGACTCCATAGCAGAAAAAAAAAATGAGCCTGGCTCATGCAACAAGCTCCAACAGACAAAAATTGGCTGCCAATACTTCCCATGTTGTCTGGTCCTAGCTGATAGTTCAATGGCATTCTCAGAAAGTGAATGATCTACAGCTGCTAAATATCCACTCCTAAATCCTTCAGCAAAAATGGTCCAGCTACTCAACTTACCCTTAACAAACTAACAAATCATCAAACTTGTTTTACATCTATAAATCCACTTTAATATCTCATAGTAGTACCAGCCCAGTAGTATTGCAGAAAAATCGATGGAAAAATTCCATATTAATTTACCAATCACAGTGAATCTAAACAGTAACACAGAAGATTTAACTAGCACCGACCAAAGCCCAGTAAATCCTTAGACATTGATTTTAGTGCCACTGGCCAGAGATTTAACAATCATTCAAGTTGTGTTGATCTAGTTTTGATAATTCCCTTTGCCTTTGTGTTGTTAAAGAAGAATTTAAAATAAATCCCTAGATTCAGATGGTGATTCCTGATAAATTGTCCTGGCAATTCCCTGAAGACCAAATTTCAAAGTTACAGCATTTTCCTCACCTTAAAGGATGGAGAGATTATAGGGTAACCGTTTGTAATAGTTCACTAGAGTATACATTGTTAATAACTCAAGTGAAGTTGGGTATGACTGAAGACAAGAGATTGTGCATAGGATTGCCTGTGTATGTCTATGTCTGTTTACATATATGTGTATTTGAAGTTAATATATAAAGAAAATCTTTATAGTCTAATATTTAGCAATAGACAGCATAAATGTAACACAATCTGTTTACTAAATATGCTTTAAGACTCATTTTTGATCAGCTAATTAATATGATACTATCATCTTCTTACCTGTCTTTCATAGTTATTTTTTCCTAAAAAGAATAATTTTTGAGTCAAACTTTGAATTCAAAATTCACTGCATCCTGTCTTTTATATTTCTGACAAATAATCCAGTATCTGAATCATATTTGTTCAGACATTTCTGAATATCTCAAGTCACACTGTACCTCAAAGACTTTGATTTTTCTTATTGTAAGTGTTCATAAAGTTTTTCGGTTGGTTTCCTGATTATCATTCTCTCTGTTACTAGCCTTCAATCCATTCTCAAACACTTAGAGTCTATTCCACAGAGACATTTTTACCCTCTGAATGTCTGATGAACTTAAAATATGTGTATGCCAGTAGAATTTGACCATTATAAACCAAGTTACAAAAAATATTTATTTCTACTGAAATTAAAAGGGCTAAGTTTCTTGATCATTCCACAATAGATCTGAAAGTATAAAACTTATCATTGGTATATCAGATAAAAATTTAAAAAACAATGACCAGAATATACTAATTTCCAAGAATTACAGTGACATACCAATCATGTGAAAGGAATAAACTTATTAAAGGGCTTTGTTCCATAGTCACATAATATCAAACTTATATTCACTATTCAAAGTTGCTTTTAGGATTCAAAAAGAATTTTGAAATCTAATTGTTCAAAACTAGTTGAACAAGATTTATTAAATTAAATATTAACTAAATATGGATACCATTATAGTATTTTGAAGAAAATAATATTAATTTATGAAATATAAAACATGAATACCTAATAAAATTAGAACACTTAGATATAATCGCTTTGTGAAAAAATCTGGGTAATTTCAAAGCTTTCTATTTTGCATACCTGGAAGATGGCTGAGTGGAAGGTCACAAATTCCAATCTTGGTCTTGCACTCAGTAAGAACAACACTGGAAGGCCAAGACTAATCGTGACAATCTCACTGTCCAAGGTCCCAGGCTGGGCCAGATTTTCTATTTTAGTTCTTTCTGATTTATTGATGAGTGTGCTAGGGCAACATTATTTCAGAAAGCACCATCATAAATCTATGTTTATGAGTCTGTAGAGATAATAGAGCAGATAGGCACTTGCCATGAAAACAACCAACCTGGATTCCATCCATAGCACCTCAAATGGTCCTCAAGCTCCACCAGGATTGATCTCTGATTACAAAGGCAGGAATAAGTTCTATGCCCACCTAATGTACCCCCATCCCTTCACAGTGCATATAAAAACAAGAAGGAAAAAGAAAGAAAAGAAAACTGTGCTTACATAACATACTCAGAAGCTTGTAGGCACTGTTACCTCTAATATTTAGGATGACATATTTTGATTTTGGTATTATGTTGAAGCAAGGACCATACACTCAGAAAATTTCAAAAACTTATTATAAGGTATGAATTACAGGACACTTGTACAATCTGAAATGTGCCTTGAAATCAAGGATCTGATTAAAATTGGTCATATTTTTCTTAGAAGCTGGTATTTTTTTTATCTCCTGCCAATATTGCCATTCACCTACTATGAGACCAGTTTTGTCAGATATTCCAAGTTCTTAAGAGACAAGGGAAATCATAACTTTTAAAATATGAAGTAAAAAATTTTAAAGTTAACCATAATACTTCTAAAATATTATGATACAATATTTGCCTGAAATGACTAGTAAATTGCCATAATGCAGTTTTACTTTGGACTCAAAAGACACATAAGATGGTTCTCTTTGGTGTCACTTTAGTTCAATAAAAACATTTTAAAAAACTAACCTATCAGATGTTAAAAATAGCTATTTCTTTTTATAATACATTTTCACATAAGGTGAAAAAAGTCCTTATCTAAAAATAACAGGAAAGTCTTTGAAAGGATATGTGAAAACCAAGAGGCTAGGGGCAGGAGTTATTTTTTTTTTAAGGGAAATGCAGATTGTGTGATATCTTTGCCCCTATTTCATTCACTGCATGCCCTCTGGGCTGAGTCTATTCCTAAAGCAATAATCCAGATGTCATTCTTGAGTTTTCTGTATCAGCAGAGATTTTGAAAGGTACTGTATTTTTAGAACTCTTTTACTGTGGCTGCTATTGCTACCATTAATCTATTAGTCTCTGCTTTTTCCAGGAAGTTACTATGAAAAGAGTCTCTGGGCAGCAATACCTTGATAAAGTATAAATGGGAGAAACTTCTGGCCCTTTGGAAAAATGGGTTATTCATGTGAAAAGCTTTCCAACGTGTGTTACTCAGCAAAAGCCACAAAGTATTGCCCTGCCTCCATCTACTTTTCAATGACATATTTCAAAGGGAATGCATATTCTTTCTTTATGCAGAAAAAGACTTTGCATTTATTGTGTGCCAAGCCACCTTGCAAGACCTTTTGTCTAATGACCCAAAGTCATCGTTCTTGTTAGAAATTAACATCACTTCCAAATTGTAATAGGTCAAAATTTGCTCTCAACTTAGAATGGCAGAGTAGTGTTAAGCTCTGAATGCTTCACGTGGTAAATGTTTCTTTATTCCCATAAAAGAAGGAGAAAACAGCAGCAGTCTTGGTTCCTGCAGTGAAGAAGTCTTACAATAGCTATTATCTTCAAAGGAAATGAAAAAAAAAATAAAAGAGAGAGTAAGGATGGAAACAAGTAAAGGTTAAAGGCAATAAATAGGAAAGGGTAAAGAGCAAGAGATACAAAAGGGAAACAATCTCCTCACACTCTCTTCCCATCTGTCTTTGTCTCTTTGTCATTGTGCTTTTTGGAAGTTGCATTTTCCCTTAAAAGCTTCTCAATGGGTCCTCGCTATTTTTTTTTTTTTTTTATCAAAGGGTACTTTTCTCTCTTCTGTAAGAATTTTTACTAACACTTTAATTGACTTTTTACTTTTTTTCACTATTTAGTCTTTTTCTATCATAATTTTAGCCTGGGATTTCCTGGTGTCTTTAGCATTATAAAATAAAGTGAATGGCTTGTTTTAACATCCATTTAACAAAAGCAGATTTTGAGATTAAGAATTGTTTCTGTGAAGCACATGCTTTCCTCCACCGTTCCAAGCAGGCATGTTGGTGTTCTCCAAAGATTAGCCCACTCATTTCAGTCTCAGTTTCCAATTCCCAAGTCTTCTTCACCCAATGAGGCATTGGCAAGGGGTTCTCTCTACCAGAGTATTTCAGCACCTGCTAGTTCTCCTCTGGCTTTACATGCACAAGAAAAATACCATCTTGTTGATGTGGAACAGGAAAGGGATGGTTCATACAATTTATATGCAATGTAATTTAAAATTGTAAGCATTTGAATAGATAAAGATACGTGCAATTTTACAAAGGAGAAGGATTACATGAACAGAATTCTCAAAATGATCTTGGAGTAGGTTAATTTATACTTTCCAAACATTTACATAGACATTTTATAGTACATGAATAATATTACTTGTTTGCTATCAGTTTTCAACATACATGATGTAAATGACTATAAAAACAGATTATTGAGCTTTTATGTTTGCATCTCACTAGTAAAATTTACTAAACTTTATGACAGAACTTTGCTTATATGGAATGGTATTCATTTGTTTATTGTTTATTGTATTTTGGAGCCACACCTCACTGTGCTTAAAGGTCACTGCTGGAGGACTCAGGTGACCATGAAGAGTACTGGGATCAAACCCTGTGAGCCTAATGAAAACAAGCACTTTAACTGCTGTACTATCTCTCAAGTCCAAAATATTATTTACTGTTGATAATTAAAAGAGCACTTGTGTTTGATTGTAAAATGCTAGTGGTATATAATGTATCAACCTGACTATAATCTCTCCTTTCTGTCATCTGAAAAAAAAAGTGTATATAGTAATCTAGTATTCAGATAATTGATTCAGGATGTTGAAATGACAATTTCTTATAATCAGAATAAATAGTTATAGATAAGGTACTCTAGGTTAAGAGAATGAAATGGAAATGAGAGTGACTGAAAAGGCAAAATAGTAGATGAAAAAAGTTAAAAACTTGCTGTCTAAACTAAAAAAAAATCTAATAGGCAGAATACCCCTCACTGCTGGCACCTTGAGAAAATTTGTTAATTTTTATCTTTATGTAGGCATTGAGAATGATCAATTTTTTTAAAAAATAGAGTGTAATTAGAAATTAATCTAATTGTGTATGAAGACATGAGAGTCAAAGTAATAACCATGCTATTTCAATGACCACTCATAAAGTCAAATATACAAATAAGTGAAGAAAATTAAAAACTGGAAGATAGGATACACATGTATGTTGATAGGATACTCAAATATGTTGAGTTTTAATACTGGATTTTAATTCACATGTGTAGAGACCAGATGATGGTACAAGGATTGAGGCATTTAAAAACTAGAGTGACCTCTGAGCACCGCTGGGTGTGACTTCTAAAATAAAACTTCTAAAATAAAATAACAATAATAATTTATATACACAAGTATTTGTATAAAACTTTATTTTCTTTTTGCCATATGCAGCATACTCAGGATTTTCTCCTGGATTTACACTCAGGGATCACACCTAGCTTATCAAGGGAAAGAAGAGGGAAACCAAGGAAAAACCCATATCTGGCATATACACGGCATGAGCTCAACCTGTTTTATTGCCTTTTGGGTTGGGTTTACTCAAATATATATGTTCAGAATACTGAATTTTGTGTTAGGATTACTTCTATTAATTATCCACTGGGAAATATAATTCCTTACTCCCTAAGGCAACATATGGGGCAGTGATAGGATGCTTCTAGAACTGCTTTATCCTTAAAGCAAACTTTATTTTATTTTATTTTATTATTTTATTTTATTTGTTGGTTTTTGGGGCCACACCTGGCAGCAATCAGGAATTACTCCTGGCTCTGCTCTCAAAAAAAGCTTCTGGGAGGCTCAGGGATGCTGGTGATCAAACCCAGATCCATCCCGGTTTGGTGACATGCAAGGCATGTTTATCTGTACTCTCTCTCTGGCCCCCTCCTTAAAGTAAACTTAAAAAAAATGGTCACTTAATATACAACTGTTAGTTGTCTATGTCTGATGAATAAGAATAATCAAAGAGATAACTAGCTAGTATAAAACTGAAAGCCTAGAAGAGAGACAAAAGAGAAGTGCAATAAATAGAGTAGATAAACAGACTGAAGTCAACAGAGCTAAAGTATTGTGAATCAACAGTATTGCTAGTCTAGTCGCATATCACTCATGACTACAAATAACCAGTACAGGATCTTAATAGTGGCCTACCTACACAAATAGTCAGACTTCTGTGGATATATTTATTTAAAACTTAAAAGCAATTAAAGCAGAAGATTGGTAAACTTTTATATTTTGTATTTTGTCGATTTGGGATTGTGACCCAACTGAGCTGCGCTCAGGGCTCACTACTGGCTCTGCAATCAGGTTTATTCAAAGCAGGCTCAGAGGGTTATAAGGGATGATGAGGATTGAGTCCAGGTCAACCATATACAAAGTAAGCAACCTACTTTTTGTGCCTTGACTAAGCTTTTTAAATGGGACAAATAGTAAGCAATTTAGCCACCTTGCTTCTGTTGCTTCTACTCTGCTCTCTCATCAAGGGCTATATGAGCTATATCCTATAAGTAAGTTATCAAGAATTCCATTTTTGATAAAAGCTCTTAATAGGAAAATTAAATTTCATATAATTTTAACATGATGCAAAATACTGATCTTAAAATTTATGGGTTCATTTTTGAATATTTTTTGAATGTTTTTTGATGACTTGGTTAAGGGTAGTTTTTGATTTTTTTTTTTTTTTGCTTTTTGTGCAGCATATGCAGCAATAATCTGGGTGGGGGTACTCCTACAGTTGTTGAGGTGACCTTGAATACCAAGTATGGTACTCAGACATCTTGCATGATAACATGGACTAAGTCTTTTTGAGCAATATCTTTGGTCATAAAAATTGATCTCCAACCATTTGAAAAAATGGTTAAAATGTGCCAAAGTATGAGAAAATAGAATTTCTCTGAGGGATTTACTGGATGTGTTTAGAAAGAGTCTTAACCTTAAATATTGGAAAATGAGATAAAAATTGAAGTTTTTTGTTCTTTGCTATGACTCATGATACATTTTCAAAAATTCACATTTCATAGTTATATTTATTTATTTATTGTTGGTTTTGGGGATATACATAGTGGCTCTCAGGGATTACTCCTGGCTCTGCACTCAGAAATTGCTCCTGGCAGGCATGGAGGACCGTATGGGATGCTGGATTAGAACCAAGGTCCATCCTGGATCAGTTGTGTGCAAGGCAAATGCCCTATCACTGTGCCATTTATTGCTCCAGCCCTAATTTTATTTTATATATTATGAAAAGTGACAAATGCCATCTTGAATCCTGGTATGTGTACCTTATTTAAATTAAATGGTACTGCTTAAGCTCTCATTGAGCATTGCTTCTAGTACTATTGACCTAAATACACTGCATAATATAGCATAGCTGAGCACAGAGAAGTGAGGGGTGCACAACCAAGCTGAAAACCACTAAGACTGACTCCTGAATCCTCATCAAAGCTTGGGAAACCCTATCCAGACTATGAAGGAAAGAAAGGAAGAAAGGAGGAGGAAGTAGAAGAGAAGAGAAG
>PVKC010045975.1:0-11304 GCA_004027635.1 Crocidura indochinensis
ATTCTTATCACAGGCTGTGTTCTTTACACTGACTGTATAGAAAGAGGAGGTACAGTAAATGCACCCCATATACACCTCAACCCAGACCCTTGCCGGGTCTGTATTGTGAATCTGGGGACAAAAAAAATAGAAATATAAAAAGAATTAAAAGAAAGAAAAAAATATGGAATGCTTCACGAATTTGCGTGTCATCCTTGCGCAGGGGCCATGCTAATCTTCTCTGTATCATTTCAATTTTAGTATATGTGCTGCCGAAGCGAGCAACTGTTCAACATATCTTAATACTTTAAAATATTTACTGAATCAGCAGGAAATTGTAGAAATAAATATTGCACACCTACCCTTTCTACAGATTGGGGCAAAGATCTTTCAGGACATGTGAAGGCCCACATATCCCTGATGGCTGGCATGTAATCTTCTTGACCTCCAGACATGTCAGAGCTCTGCAGAGACCCATTTACATCATTGCTCTTTAGCACTGCACAGCCTCTCTGCATGCCCAGAGTCAAGACAAAGCAGAGCCAAGTGACTCTGAGAGATGGAATGAGCCGGGCTCGCACCAGCAAGTACAAACAAAATCAATAACACTGCGCTGGCAACATCATTTTATTGTTGTCTCCTTAATCTCTTCTACTCCTCATCAATGACTTTTATTATTACCGCTCATTTTAATGAGACCCAGGAGTTTGGAGCAGATGGTGCTGTTAGTTAAATCTGGAAGATGCTAATGGAATGGAGTTCAAAGCGGGTTTAGAGTAAATAGAATTACACATGCTAGTGGTCATCATTTCAGACCACACTGCTGTGCCTACCTCTGACATAGAAATGAGCACATGCTCTAAACAGAAAGACTGATAGGGTTCAAACATATTATGCTTGCTCACTCATTCTTGCATTTATTCACTCCTTCATCCATTCACCTGATCATTTGTTCACCCATCCACTCACAGGTTTATTTATCCATCATCCACTCATTTATTCATCATCTACTTCTTCACCCATTAATTAATTAATTCGCTTAGTCATTCATCCAAGCACTCACACATCTACTCATTCTCCTATTCCTTCACTCATGTATCCTTTTATGCATTGTCTGATTGTTCACTGATGTACTCATCAATTCATTTGTTCATTCATTTACTCACCCACTCATTGATTTGTTCACTTGTCCACTCAATCATATGCACATACTTAATAATGCTTCTTTCTGGGGGATCACTGCACCGTTGCTCTCCTGTTGGCTATACTTACCATATTGAAAGTCCCCAATTACTCCTTTCCTCCCTTCCCTTCTTTCACTTCTGCTCCTCTCTTTCCTTCTCCTGATTTCTCTCTTTCTTCAATCATTTCTCCTCCTTCTCCTCCCCTCATCCTTCACCTCCTTCTTTCTACCTCCTCACTTCCTTCATTTCCTTCCTCTTCTCTCCTCCAATCTTCTCTCCACCCCCCTCTTTCTCCACCCCTACTCTTTTCTTTTTTTTTCGTTTTTTTTGTTTGTTTTTTGTTTTTTGGGTCACACCCGGCAGTGCTCAGGGGTTACTCCTGGCTCCATGCTCAGAAATTGCTCCTGGCAGGCATGGGGGACCATATGGGGCACCGGGATTCAAACCAATGACTTTTTGCATAAAAGGCAAGCACCTTACCTCCATGCTATCTCCCGGGCCCCAAACCACCCCTACTCTTCAAAACCCTCTTTCATTCTCTTTTTTTCCCTCCTGCCTATCACCTCTCCTCCATTCCCTCCTCCTGGTAGAGCAGCCCCCTTATTGCAGCTTTCTTGTTTGTGTCACTTCCTGACCTGAATCTCTGTCCTTCCTGGAGATACTTTCCCCATCATAGAGAAACACAAGAACTGAAAATAGGAGTAAGCAGAAAACTGCCAATGTTCCCATTTTACAGAAGCTCCTCAAGTTCTCCCTGGGCAGCTCTGACCTCTTGCTTATATAATGGGGTTGAATTATTGGTGTATTCAAGAGCTTTGGGTCCTTAACTTCACCTACAGCAGACACAGAAAGGTTTTTGTTGAACTGAGTTCTTCCCAGCAGCTCCATTTTGTTTTTGTTTTGGGGCCATACCAGTGGTTTTGGGGCCAAACCTGGGCTTACTCATGGCCCTGCATTCAGGGATCACTACTGAGGGGGACCATTTAGGGTTGTCAGGGATTGAACCCAGGTGTCTGCATGCAAGTATCCTTCCAGCCCCACTATTTCCCACTTAGTGATGGTTAGTATTCCAATGGTCTCTTCCAGGGTTTTTAGTCTTCTGTAGGCTAGTTCTTCAGATGAGAATATCCTGTCATATCTCCATGGAATTTACCATTACTCTACTGTCATCAGTGAAGCCAAGATTCTAGCTGAGATTCTCCCAAACCACAGTGCTAACCATTGACCAGTGGACCTGTACTACCAACCACTGAACAGTGCACAAAGCTGTGACCAGAGTACAGTGATTTTCTGGTAACACAATGACCCTTTATTCTTTTTTTTTTTTTTTTTGGTTTTTTGGTCTCACCCGGCAGTGCTCAGGGGTTACTCCTGGCTCCATGCTCAGAAATTGCTCCTGGCAGGCACGGGGGACCATATGGGGCACCAGGATTCGAACCGATGACCTTTTGCATGAAAGGCAAATGCCTTACCTCCATGCTATCTCCCGGGCCCGACCCTTTATTCTTTACTCTTTTACTCTTTGCTTTCTTACTTTTCAGTTTTGGGGCCATACTCAGCAGTGCTTAGGACTTACTCCTGGCTCTTGCTCAGAGGCCACACCTGGTGGTCTTTGGGTTACTGTCTGTGATACTATGGATTTGAACCTGCATGGGTCTCATGTGAAGTGAGTGCCTTAATCCTTGTACTACCTCTTTTTTTTCCGCCTTGTTTTGTTTTTTGAGAGAGAAGTGGTGGTGCTCAGGTTCTGTGCTCAGGGATCATTCCTGGCAGTGCTGGGGGACCATATGAGAGGATCAAATCTGGATCGGCCATGTGTAAGTAAACGCCCTACCCCCTGTGCAATTGCTCTGCCCCCTTCTACTAGCTTTTCATGCCATCTATTTTTTTAAACATATTTTGGGGAGACACTCCCAGAGGTCCTAGGAGGACCATATGGTGTCTGAAATCAAACCTGGGGATCATATATACAAAGCCTGTGCTCAGTTTCTTCAGTCATCTCGCTGCCCCACCCCCGCCAAAGAGTCAACAATTTAAAATGAACAATTTTGTTGCAAATCAGGTCATGTCCCTTCCTCCCTAGAAATTAGAATTGCAAAACAAGTAGCTAAAATGAGACATGTGGGCAGTGTGCCGGTTGATGTCCTTTGTATGGGTAAAGTCCCTAGCAGAAGACAAACTTTCAAGTGGCCTCAAACTAGAGTCTTTCCACTGGAACAGCCGGCAGGAAACATTGACCCTGGGATCAATTGATTCTGTTTAAACTGCAGAGAGAGCCAGCCAGATATCCATTTGAGAAAGAGCTGCATCCAGGGACTCCCCCACACCCTAAGGCAGAGAGAAACAGTCTCACTGGATCTGGATTAAAACTCCTCTTTCTGGAATGGAGCAGGCAGTGAAGACCATATGGATCATGTTTGTTCTGGGGATGAACAGCGGGGCAGGAGGTAAGCAGTGGCATTGGAGAATGCTTGCTATGGAGCCTTATGTAATCTAACTGTGTCCCCATGTGCCCCTATTCAGGGTTCCCTGTGTATGACTACGACCCAGCCACCTTGAGGGATGCTCTGAGGGCCTCAGTGGACAAAGTGAATTTGTTGTCACTAAGCCCATATCTGTTCCGGATTGTGCAGAGCTCCTTAAAGAGAGTAAGTGTTCATTGTGTAGATGTACCACAGTTACTTTATCTACTCATCTGTTCTTGGACACTTGGGTTGCTTCCAGATTCTGGCTATTGTGAATAATGCTGCAATGAATATAGGACTAGTTCATGGTAGGAAGCTCTTGCCACGAAGAGTGGGGGAGTGCAGTTAGGGTAGAGAAAGAACCATTATGACAATGATTGTTGAGAACTACCATTTTGGACAAGAAGTGGGTGCTGAAAGGCATAAAGTGATGTGTGTGCTACTCCTTCAGGAACCATATTGCCAACCACAGTATTTAAAAGGAAAAAAAGGAAAAGTGAGAGTAAGGAAAAGAACAAAATGTTTGCCATAGATGCAAGTGTGGGGGGAAGAGGAATACTGGGGACCTGGGTGGTGGGAAATGTGCATGGGTGAAGGGATGGGTCTTGGATATTTTAAGACTGAAGCTCAATCATGAACAATTTTTGTAACATGAACAATTGTTTCTATGGTGATTCAATTAAATATTATTTTAAAAAAGATTGAATTTATATAGGTGGGTTTAAAAACGAGATAATATGCATCTATGACTTCTTTACCCCTTTGGGTCAGCTGCTGGCCAGCTTCCTTTGAATGTGTTCTTGGCTCTGCTTTTCTGTTTCCAGTTTAAGAAAACAACAGCTGGCTGGCTGGCTCCTCATGTGTGTGACAGCAAAACAATTGCATGACAGTTATCATCAGAAAACACTCCAGGATTCTTCCCTTGGGCCTCATCCTAGGGCTCCAGCTGTGACCCTCTATGCAGCCAGCTTTTGTACCCTGAGACCCCCATCTTTCTCTGAAGACATTTTGCTAAGTACTGTCTGCTTCTTAGAAACAAGTTTTTCAAAGCTCACTTCCTCTTTGCCTAATATTTCTAAGTATTTCTATCCTGACATCTGAGCTATTAAATCTACCTTCCTATGCCAGGGTAGTGTCTTGTCTATTTCCTGGTAGCCTTGGCAGAGAGCAATTTTCTTGGTTCCAGTGACTGAGCCTGTAATAAGTAAAGAAACACAGAAATAGCTTCTTAGGGAGAGGAGAGATCTATAGGGAAGATTTGTTTCCTGGTTTTAGGGGACACAATGCAATGAAAGAGCTGAACTCAGGATGGGAGCAGCCTCAGAGGATCTGAAAAGTCAGGGGTTCAAGGAAGGATAACTCAACACAGTAGGTGTCATGAAAATTGGATGAAGATGTGGCCTGGAGCCAGACAGTGGCGGGTGATTGTGACCTTCTTCCCGTGGCTTCTGCTAGGGTTATTCTTACTAGGTGCTCCCCCATTACTATTAGCTTGCTCTTTCTCTGGCAAGGAAGAACACCCTGCTCAGGGTTCCCTTAGCCCCTGTCTCCAAATACAACATGAATCTGGTGACTGTTCTTTGTAAACTGGCCAAGCTATTCATTTCAAGGATGTTGATGAAGTTGTGCCATGAGGATTGTAATTGTGCCATGTGATTGTGATGAAGATTGTGGTCCCTTAGGATAGGGTGTTCCAAGTGGGGTCACTTGGCCTGAACGTGGTAGTAATGGCCACATCCCAGAACTGTGTTTTTGTTACTTATGGAAGAGTCCTAGATGGAGCAGAAACTCAACTCATGTGTTGCTTTGGCTGGTGCCCATCTAGGCACTTAGTGATGCCCACATGTGGTGTGGAAACTTGGAGTCCTCTCACCTAGCTGCAGGTGGGCATCTATGATGAATTGTAGTTCAGCCTGTCTACTCCAGCACACACAAGATTAGCAGTTAGCTGAGTGACTGGGGCCCAAGGGGAAAAGTGTCATCAAGGGGTCACATCTCCATGCAGGATCTCTGAGCACAGTCCTCTGACCAGAAAACAATGAGGGGCCCTGGAAAGTCTGGTCAGAGTTAGTTGAGTAGTGGTTGAGGAATAAGGGGTTAGACCGAGGAACTAAAGTTGGGTTACTCCTTGGCTATGATACAGAGGAATTTGAGGGGTCTATTTTATTATATATTTAATTATTGGTTTGGGGCCATATCCTGCAATGTTCAAGGGCTACTTCTGGCTTTGCATTCCAGAATCACTCCTAGCAGTGCTTGGGGACCATATGGGATGCTGAGATTCAAATGTGGTTCAATGTGTGCAAGACAAGCACATTACCTGCTGTGCTTCAGCCCCATAGGGCCCATTTTACTTTAATATTTTTTGTTTGCTTGGGGGGCATACTCAGTGGTGTTCAAAGGTTATTCCCATTCTACACTTAGGAGTCACTTCTGATGGACTCAGTAGGTCATATGGGATGGCAGGGATAAACCTGAGTTGATCACATGAAAGTCAAATGCCTTCTCTGCTGTACTATATCACTCCAGTCCTTAGAGTATATTTGAAAGACAGTGGGTAGTACTTGTGAGGTGTAGAGCCAAGACACAAAGACATGAAGACTTGGAGGAAGAGACCACCAAGTGTTGCTGTGAAGTGGAAAGTGAAGGAGGATGTGGTAACAGTGACTGCAGAAGTCAGGGTCAATGGTTCGGTGAATGAATTCCAGGACATTCAAAACCAACCAGGCAAACATTAAGATTCTTGCATATTCCCTGTTGCTTTTGCTTTTTTGACTTTGAAAATCATTTTAGCTCACTTATGCTTTACTTTTTGGTCAATAATAAGGGCTTAGCTGGGGGAAACTGAAGCATCCCTGTTGTTCAGGCTTCAGCAGAGAAACAGAACCCAAAGACTAACCACACAGGAGTAGGCCTGGAGTTATGTGTGAGTGTCTGTATTTATGTTTATGTTTGCACACATCTCTCTGTATCCATATCTGCATCTGTATCTGTGTAGTATACCTGGTGGTTCATCAATCTGTTGATCACCTGTAGGGAGGAGGGTGGAGATGAATTTAGTTTAAGGAACTTGCTTATGCTATTATGGAGGTTTGGCAAATCCCAGATATGCTAATTAGGCCCTGAAGAAGAGGTGCAGTTTGAGTATCTCTGGGCAGAATTCTTGCATAGTGTGTGTGTGTGTGTGTGTGTGTGTGTGTGTGTGTGTGTGTGTGTGTGATGCCAGTCTTTGTTATTAATTTGGGGAATTTGTAGTCACAACTAGCAGTGCTCAGAGAATAGAGAATATTCCTGATTCTGTGCTCAAGAGTGTCTCCTGGCAGTGCTGAGGAGACTATATGCAGTGACAAGACTAAATTTTGGGTTGGCTGCAAGGCAAGCACCTTACCTACTGTACTACCTTTCCAATCCTAGACTTTGATTTGTTCAAGTCTTTAACTTACTGGACAATTCTCACCACATTACCATGTGGGCATGTGCTTTGTTTAAATCCACCCTCGAAAATATTATTTGCATCCAAAACCACTTCTATAGGAATATCAGATACTGAGGCACCCGGCTCTGCCAAGCTGACCCTGGAATCACTCAAAGGATGAGTCCTGAGCTGTTTTATTTTACCTTTTAAAATAAAAACTTTGGCTTATTCCAAAAACACAAGGAAAGAGACACCTTCTCCTTCATTCCTTTGGGATCCATCTCCTCCATGAGCATGGGGGCCTCTGGACTCTTTGTTCTCTTTGACCATGCATCCATGGTCCACTTGTTTACTAACACACTCTACTTTTTGGCTGTAATGCTATAAGGTGTCCTGATTATCTCAGCACAAGGCTGGTTTTATACTTTTTCCAATATACTCCATATTTACTAGATATATAGGCAGTTCTCCCTCTTTTATACACACAGTGAACATTCACTGGCTGGAAGTATTTTTCTCCTACTCAGATTTTTCTCCATATTCTGGGAAGAGTGCTTCAAAGTGCTTCCAAATGCAAGAAAGGCTGCAGAGTCATCCTCAGGTTCAATAAAATAATCATTCCTCTTCTTTCTCCCAACACATGTTTTCATCTTGTTAATGAAGCTTTGCTTTAAGGGAAATTGCTAAAGCTTTGAGGGCAAGGGGATGGTGCAGAAAAAGAAATCTGTGGTCCTGCTGTCAGACAGGTATTTATTTCACTTGTTAGTAAGATTCAGATGTCTTATTAAGGTTAGAAATAATGAAGATAGTCAACGAGGATAAGGCTCAGCTTATGTTCTGCAGGTCTTGGTGCCCCTTATTTGGTATTTGGAGGTCAGGAAGGCCTCTCTGTAGCCTGGAGCTTCCTTCTGCTTCCCCGACAAAATATTTTATAGTTTGCTTGTGGTTGTACTCTCCCTGATGCTGTGTCACCAACTCCTTCCAATAGTTTCCATGTGCAGCAGCTTATTTTGCTACTAGATGGGCTTAGGAACTGACGAAGAAAAGTTTAGGGAGACTGGGGGTGATCATGTACTGGACCAGGGCAGGTTCCCATCTGGCCTCACAGCCATCACCTTTTTCCCATCCCAAAGTATTCACTGTTGATTCAATATGCTGCCTACCTGCCTACCTACTCTCTTAAGTCCCTTAGGCACTTCCAATGGCAAGGAGGATGGAATGGAGATGCTGGCCCAAGGTGGGACTGTGAGATCATAAACGTGATCTCCAACCCACTCTATCACTCTAACATTGGGTGTCTTCACTTCTTTTTTTCTGCTCTGACAGCCCAATTGGGACTGCTCAGCACATTAGCTCTGCCTTTCCCCTGTATGGTGGACCCCTGCCCCTCTCTCAGGCCTCAACTAATCTTTCCATGCCTTAGGATTTGTCAAGCACTTTCTCTAAAGTTGGGGCTAACTCCCTGTCATCCCTAGGGCCATTGTCCTCTGTGCCTGTTGAGTTTTCTTGAACATGTTCAAGTGTGATATCCTCATGGGAGGCTAGGGTGCATACTTTCTTTTTCTGGCCCTGCTGCTGAACACATGAGGGACATGACAGTTCCTGAGACTCATGAATCAAGAAATGTGTAAGTTTTCTCCAGGGGCCATACCTGGGTGACAAGGAACAGAGGAGCTGATAACAGTTCAGATATCTGAACTGATAAACCAGGTTTTAGTAAATGGAATTATCTAGTACAGCAAACACTCTTGCTGATAAACTACTGATCTGGGAAGATGTGACAAAGTTGCAGAGCATTTTAGAAAACCATGACAATTAAATCCATAGTCCATTCTCATTTGCCATGGGAGTTCTGTAACAGTTTTTGAACACAAAAATTATTGGATACTGAGTTATTGGGGAAGTATGGTTTCTGCACACTTCCACACTTGCAATTTTCATCACACCATCAGTATTTAGGTAGCTTTGTCATGAGTGTATGCCTGTTTATGTAATATGCTACCTGCTATGCTCATGCAAACTCATGTTAGAGGCACTTTATAGCACAAACTCTCCTGTTAGGCACATCACAAGACCCTGGAGGCCTTTTCACATAGCAAAGCCACAAACCAAAGCACAAACAGGCACAACACACTGACCCAAGCAGATTCTCAGAAGACCCTGGAAGCAGAATATCCTGAGAGCAGAAAGGCAAAGAGCTCCTTGCTGGACATCATCTGGAAGTGTGAGAACCCTTTTGTGCATATATATCATTTGGGATTTCACAGGGACCCAGCCTCGCGCCCCCCCCTTACACACACACACACACACACACTCACACACACACACACACACACACTAAATCAGATCAAGCAGGCAAATTTGCAAACACAAATGCTGATCATCCTGAGGATTGCTGGGAATGTTGTATGTGTGGCAGTTCTGATCCCCAATGTGGCATGGGCTCTGGCTCCATTTTCACTGACAAGTGAGAACTCCAACTCTTCTTTGTCTGTAGGGAGGGCACACTTGGATGACCAGGAATATGGGATGGGGGGGCTGCAAACTTGGCCCCCAGTGACACTCCCTCTCCACACAGGTTGCCGTTGTAGGTGAGAACAGTGTGACTTTGGAGCTAGAGTTCCGTGTCCAGGAGACCACGTGCACCAAAGACTCGGGTGCAGACCCCAATTCCTGTGACTTCCAAAGGGTGGTAAGTGATGGCAGCAAGGAACAGCCCAAAAATTAACAAGTGAGGCTCCTATGTGGTAAGTGGGAGGTTGCAGGAACAGCCTAGAAATTAAGAGAATGGGCTCCCACATATGGGGGAGCCAGAAGTATGGAGGCTCCAGAAACTCACATGAGGGCTCCACATCTTCTTCAACACCTGGAACAGATCAGCATCATCCAAGACCTTGGTTGCTGCCTGGGGTCCAGCTGTGCTGGGGGTCCCCTTAAGAAATCTATATCCTGCTCCCTGGCAGAGACTGTGTCACCCAGCTTTTGAGGTTTCAGTCTGGAGTAATTCTGGCAAATTATTTAGCTTACTCCTGTGTCTCAGTTTCTCCTTCAGAAAGATGGGAATAAAGAGCATCTCTGCAAAGCAACCACAAAGAGACTAGCAGTGCAGAAGCCCTTAGACCTTCCCCATTGTAGTCTCCATGCTCCTAGGATGTCTCTTGTGACCCCTGGGGATGGGGACAAGAAACAACTTTATGATGATGTTGTCCCTACCACCACCAGCAGCAGCTGGGGTTGCAAGTTGGGCTTGTGTGCAGTTCTGTGACCTCTGTGACCCAATACAGACCCACTCTCAAAAGATTTGTGGGTGGAAGTCCAGCTGGAGTGACTTCAGTTCTGCATTTCCAGGACCTTGTGACATGACTGATGAACATATTCTGGGCTCATGTGATCTCATTCATTGATGATGCTCAAGGCCTCATGATTCCAGGGGTCTTTCCTCTGCAATTGATTTGCAAATAATCTCTGCAGAATTGTGAAAGTCTATATCTAAGGAGACGTCCAATGGCAGTGGGGCTGAAAACCAAGGGCTTTTGGCTCTTTCCCCATGAACCTGGTGTGCTGGGATATTAAACTCCTGAGAAAAGCAAGAAGTTGGTTTCTAAGGGCTCTCACGTTTCTAATTGGCTTCCAATGCATCCCTCTGTCTAATACCATTGCAGAGTTTCCTGGGCAAGTCCCAATCCCCCGATCCCCCTGCCTCCACCATGTCCCAACCTTTTGCATTGTCTTGCAGCCCTTGACTGAGTGCAGGAGCACTGCGCAAGTGTCCGCAAAGCAGGTGCAAGGAGTGTGGGTTCGCTGCCATTGGGCCTCCAGCTCAGAATCCAGCAGTGAGGAGGTATGGCCAGGAATTGGGGTCCTTTGGGACAGGGTTCTTGGTGGTTGTGGGGGGACAATGACCAGTGGAGTGGAGCAACAGAGAAGCCTGAACATGATGGAGATGTGGACAAGCTGAGTCCTGGAACTCAATTGGATTTTCCTGTTACACCCTCAACCTCCTCTGTATCTCTGCTCCTTTCCATCATCCTCCCTTTCTCCATCTCCACATTTCTGCCTTCCCTTACTTTCCTCCCCTTTATCCTTTACTTCTCTCTTCTTTCTTCCCCCTCCTTCCTTCTTTCCCCCACTCTCTTCTCACCTCACCCTCCTCTCCTTTTTCCTTTTCCCCTTTCTCTCTTCCCCCCTTCTCTCCCTCCTCTTTTTCCTTCTCCCTACCTTCTCCTTCCTAACCTTCTTTTTCCTTCTCTCCTCACCTCCT
>PVKC010045976.1:0-11295 GCA_004027635.1 Crocidura indochinensis
ATGTAGATTGGCCCCATGAAAGGCAACCAAGTTCTCTCCTCCCTGTACTATGTCTTAAGCACTCATGTTTATGCTTCTGAGTGAACATACCATTCCATGATAAGATAGGAGCATTGTGATCATTATGCAGTTTTAAAAAATGTTTTATCTTGCTATTAGCAGTGACTGCATATGAATTGTTGACTAATATTTACAACTGGGTGACTCACTAGCTGTGGAATTTAAAATAAGCTACTAACCTGTCTGGGCCTCGGGTTTGTTTCATACAATATAAAACAACTAGATAGAACACTTTCCTAAGTACTTTTCTGATCAGATGTATTTTATTAAAACTACTTTGCAAATATCTGTCTTGTTGATAATGTCTATTCCAATTAGGCTTTCAGGAAGAGACTAATTTGCATTTTGTGAAGAACCGTCATTTTAAAATGTCATACAGAGAGAGAAACTCATAGATCAATATTACAAAACTTTGCGTGTCTTTTTCCATGCTTCTTTTAAGAAGGTTGGAAGAAAATGTGATTGTTTTTGATTGGTTTGTTTGTTTGTTTGTTTTTGGGCCACACCGAACAACACTCTTGGATTACTACTGACTCTGTGCTCAGAAATTGCTCATAGCAAACCATATGGGATACCAGGGATCATATATGGGTCTGTCCCTGGTTGGCCACATGCAAGAAAAATGCCTTACTGCTGTGCTATCTCTCCTGCCTCCTGTCAAGAAATTCTATTGAATTGGATGGAGATATAATAATGAAAGTGATTAAAAACACCCACAAAAGAAAAGTACATTTCTACACTGCTTGGATTTATTCAGTAAAAAAAGTAACACATTTAGACATTTATCTTTGATTGGTATTTATTTGAAAAATTGACAACTTAATTATGGAAAAATGTTATTTTATGTCTTGAATATATTTTAAGTCTTGAAACCATTGTATGTTGGTTGTTAATAAGGGTAGTCATACATGCTTCTTGCTTGCATTTCTCTTGTGATTTACTAGAAAGGAAAACATGCTTTATAATATGTTCCCATGCTGAGAAATTTCATTATTTTTCATGATTATTTTCACCTGAAATAAAAAAGCTTCACAAATCCACAATGAGTTTTTGCTGTTAGCTGGTATACTTTGCTAGCCTTGTTCATAAAGTATAATGTGCACTATCACTTTATTAATATCTGGCTAATACATTGAAAGCTACCTTGTGAATAAATGTTTGTTTACCAGTTCACTTAAAGTCACAAATATTATGCCAAAGAAATAGTGGTTTCATGTTTCCTGTGTTTTTGAATTTAACAGTATTATCAATTGGAGACAATTTTATTTTATTGGAGGGAGTTCGACCACACCCAAAAGTACCCAAATCTTTCTTTTAGCTCAGTAGTTAAGAATAATTCCTTGTTGTTATATGTTATGCCAGGGATAGAAGTAGGATCAACATTGTACAAGACAAGTAGTGCCTTACCATCTGTAACATCTCTTTGGCCCAAAGGCGAATTTTATTTAGCACTATAGCAATTATAACTTGACCAAATTAAATTTAGTTATACTATGTGAATGCAACAGAATTTTAAGAGCATGTGTTTAAATAAATGAATATGAAATCTAATTAGCAAGCATTCAGGATTTTAAATGGATTACATTGTCCTATAAAATTCCCTCTATGGTTCAGTAAAATACAAAATTATACGATACTTTTCTTGAACTTTTTTTTGTCCACCCAAAACCTTTTCTTGAACTTTTAAAAATGTGGCTCTTTTAAATTTAGATTTCTATTAGTGGGTTACATTATGGTGGTGTTGTTTTTGACAAAACTGACTCCATGTTGTTGATCACCTACTTAGTATAACTTAGTATAAGTGTAAATATTTAAACCTACACAGTTATTTAAAGTTAAGAATAACTTAAAATTTATGTAGATTTTCTCTGTTTAAAAACTTTTGGTTCTTGGGGCCAGAGAGGTGGCGCTAGAGGTAAGGTGTCTGCCTTGCAAGCGCTAGCCAAGGAAGGACCGCAGTTCGATCTCCCGGCGTCCCATATGGTCCCCCAAAGCCAGGGGCAATTTCTGAGCGCTTAGTCAGAAATGAGCATCAAACGGGTGTGGCCCCCCCAAAAAAAAAAACTTTTGGTTCTTGTCCTCTCTAGCATCATTATTGTTTGTAGTCAAAGTAGTGCTGCTTTTATTAACTATTCTTGAGTTAGCAAATTATATATGTGTGATTTAAGATCTCCTGAAAAATTTCAGACTATTCTATGAAACAATACTTGATTTCTGTCCTCCCAGAATTTCTTTTTGCTTCTCTCCATTATATCATAAAAGGAACATTATTTAGATTTTATTGTAAATTGAGGGGGAGAGGAGTTGGGCCCACACCCGACAGTGCTCAAGGGTTTTTCCAGGCTCTATCCTCAGAAATTGTTCCTGGCAGGCTCATGAGATGCCATTACCATATGGGATGCTGAGAATTGAACCCAGGTCCATCCTGGGTTCAGCCACATGCAAGGCAAAGCCTGGCCCCCTTATAAAATAATTTTCAAATGATGTAAGCAAGGTTCTTAAATTAGAAATACTTTGAGAGGAAAGAGCATTAGACATTCTTATTTTTCTCAGAAGTGATCATCTTTGCTGGAAAAAGAAACTGTCCATGGGTCATTGGTTAGTAAGTCTTCTTTCTGAGTGGTACCTGTAGTCTTCTGTAGGCTCTGAGTATAGACTTAATATCACAAAACATGAAATCATGATTTGTTTATATTCTTTTCTCTAAGCCACTTTTGCTATGTTTTGAATCACTGTCTCAGAGAAGTAAATATAATGACACCAATAAAAAGTGGAAATTCAGGGGACAGAGTGGTGGCAAAAGCAGTAGGGCACTTGTCTTGCACGAGCTAACGTAGGATGGAATACGGTTCCATCCCCAGGCATCCCATATGGCCCCCCAAGCCAGAAGCGATTTCTGAGTGCATAGGCAGGAGTAAACCCTGAGCTTCACCTGGTGTGTCCCCCCAAAAAATCAAACCAACAACAAAAAAGGAAATTCACTGTTATATTTTTTACCACCTTCCTTTGTGTTTTTATGTATAATGTCTCCCTTTTTAATTTTTTGTTAATTGTCTTTGAATGTTCAGGATGATGCCCGCCAACTCTTTGTGCTTGCTGGAGCTGCTGAGGAAGGTTTTATGACTGCAGAACTTGCTGGAGTAATAAAGAGATTGTGGAAAGATAGTGGTGTACAAGCCTGTTTCAACAGATCCCGAGAGTACCAGCTTAATGATTCTGCAGCATAGTAAGTAATCAAAATTTCAGAACTGAACTATCAAGAATAATTACTCCAAGTCAGTTTAATATCAGAGTTGACTAGCACATTCTTATACAACTCTGGATGTTTGTGATGACAATAATTGAAGACTTGGGTGTTTTTGCCAATTTTTTAGAAAGCAGTGCTGCTGTTTTCTTTGTGTTCAAAAGTGTCTCAAAGGACTTATGCTTATGTAACTGAGTGAACCATGTAAAGTATGTTGATTTCTAGTCTATTAATAAGAAAGTAATTGTAACTTCCCAGAACAGTGTGAATTTAAACGAATCTCTAGCTAGCCTGGCACTTAGACAAAGATTAGTAGGGTGATTAGTAGGGTGGTTGGAATCCTTTCATTACATTGGTAGAGAGGAGTCATGATTCACCCTCCTTTTAAAGTGATATATGCTTCTTTTAACTTATCCCAAGCTCTTCCTTGAGAAAATACGTATGCACTGGGAAATAGTTGTATGTAGTTTATTACATTAGGTGCTATTTGTATATATCTAAGTACAGTATTTTTGGAAAGAAAATTGTATCCTGATATTCCAGGTGGTGATTCCATAGTGTGTCAAAAAAGTTGTGATAGGAACTGATTAGGAAACATTCTGGTTTATGCTTTACACAGAATAAGAAACCCAAGTATTTGTTTTTACAGTTTGGCACACAATCTCAAAAGTGTCAAATATGAATAGCGTTAATTGGTTTTAAAATATGTACTGTGCACTCAGCTTACTTCCCAAGATAATTCTTACTATTTAGACTGAGATGTGCTTACAGGCAACAAGGAGTATTAGCTAGATGATGGCTGGTATTAAATCATCTAGGTAAATACGAACACATTGCTAAAGTGAAGGAGAACTGTTAGCTTTGTTGTCATAATTAATAACATTAATTATTGTGAGATGTTCATTTTAGTGTACACACCACAGCAGTTTCAAATGCTCTACATATATTTGTAAATATATAAATGTATATCAGTACGTATTGTGTTTTATATATATTTCTGTGTAGCATCCTAAACATATGGCTCATCAGGTGTCATCACCTCTACTACAAAACTACTCTTTGAGTCACTGAATGGGTCTTTATAATTCTTATTTTATGGGCTCATGATAAAATGCATTATTTTATACTACACATATATTTACATTTAAAGATTCACATATGAGACTAATGCTTTCTCTCTCTCTCTCTCTCTCCACCACTACAGTAAATGCAGAAAGGTCTGTTTGGCTCAACATTGTATTTCCTTTGTCTAACATAATGATCACTCAATGTGGCCTTGATTAATCATTAATTAATTAGCCCAAAATTTTAAGTGATAAATCACTTAGAGCAAGTACACAACTCAGACCAAAATATTTACTCTTTTCACCATCAGAAAGATCTAAATGGGAATCACTGCTAGAGTACTAAGCTTGTTCTTTGCTGAGCCCAGCATATGGATCTAATGAAGTCATTACAAGTTGCTTCTATTTCATCTATTGCTTAAAACCTCTTCTCCTGTTTACAGTTCTCAGATATTCATTGAGAAGATTGTTATTTTAGCTCCCTATTCTTTGTGCCAGTACTTGAGAGACATATATAATTATTACAGTGCTTTTGCTTTCTCTGTTACCTCTTAAAACTAACTGCCATTGTACATTTTAAGTTGCTGATGTTTTAGCACTTGAACTTTTTCCACAGTCCCTAATTATTTTTGTCTTGTTGAACTGTAATTGTCTGTTATTTCAGGACTATTAGATGAACTCTAAGTAGAAGAGGACATGCTTAGAAAGATGAGGCCTTTACTTTGATCCCCAAACTAGAAGTCCAGCCCCCGCAGAACTGATTATAGCCCAGTAGCCTCAGGGTACAAGAGCACTAGCTCTGAGTATCTCCAGAAAAAGACCCAGCTCCTCCCGAATAAGTGCTGGTGATAAGCAAACAATTAAACACAAAAAAGAGCAAGATGATATATGAAAATGTGCATTCATATAAGAAATTTTAGAATCTTTATCTAAATAAGTATATCTGAGTAAAAGCACATAAATAATAGGAGCCTATTCAGACACAATAATATATTCCATGGACTTTTTATATACACACACAATTTCCAATAAGTTGCAATTGTCATATATGCGGAATTATGAACACAGATAAAATAGGATTATCATCAATCTTGCATGCTATTATCTCCCTGTATGCTCTAGAAGCAATTCAACATTAATATACTTAAGAGTCTGATACATTTTTGGTTATTAGCTCAATATGTAGGTAGCTTCCCAACCACAACATCCCTAACATAAAATATTCATTTATTTCCTTTCGTTTGCATCAGCCTGTTCTAAATAGCTGAAAAACAGTTTTAGAGGACAGCATAGCCATGTAAGTTATAATAGTTAGTGCCTAACAGTAGCCTAGACCTTATTTTCTAAACTATCTTTCACTATTCTCCTCAAGTTTTACAGAACATTGAGTGAGGTTTTCCACATGAGCTGACCTTATGGGAATAAATGATATTTCCATTTATTTTACAGTGAAAGTGATTCATATATGTAAGGCAAGTTCTCTACTGCTGAGATAAATCCATAAATTTCCAACCGCTATTTTAAAATTATACATAGAAAGAGACTTTAGGGTTCTCTAAGTAGTTTCATATCATCTGCCAACAGTGAGAGTTTAACTTCTTCCTTTCCTATCCAGATTCCCTTGATATCTTTTTCTTGCCTAATCGCTATAGCAAAGAGAGCACAGCCCTGCCTTGTACCAAAATTTAGAGGAAAGGCTTTAGTGGTAGATGGCCTTAACTATATTGAGAAAGGTTCCTTTCATTCCCAACTTGCTGAGAGTTTTGATCAAGAATGGGTGTTGGACCTTACCAAATGTTATTTCTGCATATATTGATATGATCATGTGATTTTTATTTTTCTTGTTTTGATGTTGTGTATTATGTTTATAGAAAAAGCTTCAAGAAACAATAGATTCATATAGCAAGGTAGCAAGCTACAAAATTAACACACAAAAATCAATGGCCTTTTTTTTGGGCCACACTCAGTGACACTCAGGGGTTACTCCTGGCTATGCACTCAGAAGTCGCTCCTGGCTTGGGGGACCATATGGGAAACCAGGGGATCAAACAGTGGTCTGTCCTAGGCTAGCGCAGGCAAGGCAGGCACCTTACTTCCAGCGCCAACGCCCAGCCCCTCAATGACATTTTTATACACCAATAACGATAGGGAATAAATGGGCATTAAGAAAACAACCCCATTCACGTTAGTGCCACACAAACTCAAATTTTTGGAGTCAACTTGACTAAAGACGTGAAGGACCTATAAAAAGAAAACTATAAAATACTGCTTCAAGAAATAAGAGAGGGCACACAGAAATGGAAACATGTGCCCTGGGTTAACATCATTAAAATGGCAATATTCCCCAAAGCATTATACAGATTTAATGTTATTTCTCTAAAGATAACCATGACATTCTTCAAAGAAGTGGATCAAACACTTCTGAAATTCATTTGGAACAATAAAAACCCTCGAAGAGCTAAAGCACTCCTTGGGGAAAGATATATGGGAGTCATTGCTTTCCCCAACTTTAAACTGTATTACAAAGCAATAGTTATCAAAACAGCATGGTATTGGAATAAAGACAGACACTCAAATCAGTGTGATAGGATCGAGTACTCAGAATGTGTACCCCAGACATACAATTACCTAATTTTTGATGAAGGAGCAAGAAATTCTAAGTGGAGCAGGAAAAGCCTCTTCAACAAGTGGTGTTGGCACAACTGGTTAGCCACTTGCAAAAAAGCAAACTTAGACCACCAGCTAACATCATGTATGAAGGTAAAATCCAAAGGGATTAAAAAGTTTGATATCAGGGCTGAAACCATAAGGTATATTGAACAAGATGTAGGTAAAGCACTCCATGACATTGAAAATAAAGGCATCTTCAAGGAGGAAACTGCATTCTCCAAACAAGTGGAAGCAGAGATAAACAGAAGGAAATATATTAAGCTGAGAAACTTCTGCACCTCAAAGGAAACAGTACCCAGGATACAAGAGCCACTCACTAAATGGGAGAAACCATTCAACCAATACCCATCAGATAAGGGGCTAATATCTAAGATATTCAAGAATCTGACAGAAATTAAGAAGAAAAATATCTAGTCCCATAAAATACAGGGAGAACAGATGAACAGTCAATTCCTCAAGGCAGAAATACAAATGGCTAAAAGACACCAGAAAAAATTCTCCATATCACTAATCATCAGGGAGATGCAAATCAAAACAACTATGAGCTACCATCTCATGCCACAGACATTGATCACAAAAAATGAGAACAAGCAGTGCTGGCAGGGATGTGGAGAGAAAGGAACTCTTATTCACTGCTGGTGGAATGCTGTCTAGTCCAACGTTTATGGAAAGTGATATGGAGATTCCTTAAAAACCTGGAAATTGAGCTCCCATTCGATCCAGCTATACCACTCCTAGGGATATACCTGGGCCTAAGAACACAAAAATACAATACAAAAGTCCCTTCCTCACACCTATATTCATTGCAGTGCTGTTTACAATATCCAGACTCTGGAAACAACCAAGATGCCCTTCAACAGATGAATGGCTAAAGAAACTGTGGTACACATACACAATGGAATATTATGCAGCCACAGGAGAGATGAAGTCGTAAAATTTTCCTATACATATGTGTATATAGAATCTATTATGCTGCATGAAATAAATCAGCGGGAAAGAGATAGACACAGAACAGTCTCACTCATCTATGGGTTTGTTTTTTTGTTTTTTTGTTTGTTTGTTTTTTGGGCCACACCCGGCAGTTCTCGGGGGTTACTCCTGACTATCTGCTCAGAAATAGCTCCTGGCAGGCACGGGGGACCATATGGGACACCGGGATTCGAACCGACCACCTTTGGTCCTGGATTGGCTGCTTGTAAGGCAAACGCCACTGTGCTATCTCTCTGGACCCTCATCTATGGGTTTTTAAAAAAATAAAAGATATTTTTGCAATAATTCTCAGAGAAAATGAAAGGAGGACTGGAAGGTCCAGCTCATGACATGAAGCTCACCACAAAGAGTTGTGAGTGTAGTTAGAGAAATAATGACATGAAGCTCACCACAAAGAGTAGTGAATGCAGTTAGAGAACTATTATAACAATGTGAATGAATGAGAGAAATGGAAAGTCTGTCTAGAATACAGGTGGGGGTGGGGTGGGAAGGAGGGAGATTTGGAACATTGGTTGTGGGAATGTTGCACCGGTGATGGGGGTGTACTTTATATAACTGAAACCCAGCTACAATTGTGTTTGTAATCAAGGTGTTTAAATAAAGACATAAAAAATTATACATAGGCATTGATTATTGCCACGTGATTTTCTAAGAAAAAAACACAAGTGTTTCATTATCCATGCTATTTTACTTGCTGCTGCTCCTCCTGATTGAATGACCTTTCTTTTTTTTTTCTTTCAGTTCAGCTTTCATAGTTTTGTTTGTATCCGGACTACCTAGGAATCCTTCTTTAGTCACTCAGTATCCAGGTTTTCCATAATACCAAACACAATTACCATATGATATTTATTTAAAATGATGTATGTAGAAATGCCTGTTATCAAACTATTGACTACATATAAGCGTGGCGCCATGTGCAAAGTGTTGAATGAGTAACTAATCATTAGAAAAATGCAATAGACTGAATAAAGATGTTTGAGAGCTACTAGAATGCAAAAAGTAAAGGAAAATTTGTATAGTATAATATTATCTATAACAAGATAATAGACAATTAGTCATTGAAAAATAACATCAGCTTCAACTTTTGACCAATGGATATTTTGTTTCAACTCTTGCTCATAATCGAATACTTCTAAATTCTTCATATAAAAGTGTAATGTCTGGAAAATAACCACAAGGAAACATTAAAAATATTTGTAAAGACATTTATAAAGTAAATCTAAGTATGCATTTGGTTTGTTACTTTTGAGAGGGAAATTACTATATATTACTCTAAATAAAAGAAAAAAACTAAGCAACATTTAAAAAGAGTAAAAGAACTTGTGGCTGGAAAAGTTACATAAACATGTTAATTTTAGTGGAATTTAATACAAAACGTGAACCTTTTGGTGCTATTATATCATTACATTGATTTAAAAAAATTCCTGGAGGTTTATACTATTTCATGCATCAGAATGTTTAGTTTTTGTTGTAAGTGATTTTTTTGTTGGCTTTATTAACTTTGAGTATATTGCTTTTATTATTTTTCAGCTATTTGAATGACTTGGACAGAATAGCACAATCAAATTATATTCCAACTCAACAAGATGTCCTCAGAACTAGAGTAAAGACTACAGGGATTGTTGAAACTCATTTTACTTTCAAAGATCTTCATTTTAAGTGAGTATTTTCAAAACAAGATTTATAAATTTAAACATGGCCAACTTTTTGCTTCTGTATAACAGTTTGGCTTTTATTTGGTATTTAGCTGTTATCAACACAAAAACCTTTAACATTTAATAAACATTCCAAGAATTTTTTTTTCATGCATGAACACACATTTACTAAGAAGAAAGCGAAGAGTATGAATGAAAAATATGAGACAAGTCTCACCTTTAAAATCTATTTGAACCAGGTTATTTTTCAGTGCATTTAGGCATTTTTCTGTCAAGCAATACAGAATTCTTTTACTCTGTATTACCAAAGTATAAATCACTCATTTTTTCTTAGGTATTTGTAATTAGCAGCATCTGTCTCTGTGCAAGAAACAGGAAATCAGATTCCCTAGAGAAAAGTCAAGGAATTGGGTTAGATGATTGCAGGGCTGGTATATCCAGGATTTACAGACTTGGATAGAGAAAAGATGCTATTTGAGGCAGAATTTTTTTCCTCTGAAAAACCTGGATTTTTGTTCATAAGACTTAATTGTTCACTGGAAGAGGTCTGCTTGTATTGTGAAAAATATTCTCATTTAGGGGCTGGACAAAGAGTGTAGTGGGTAGGGTACTTCCTTTGCCCAAAGCTGATTTGGATTTTATCTCAGACATCGTGTGGTCTCCATGCTCCTGTGCTAGGAGTGATCCCTGAATGTTGAGCCAGGAATAAGCCCTGAGCACTCTAGGATGTGCTCTGCCTCTGCCCCACCAAAAAGGATAATCTCCTTTACAAAAATAACAATAACAGAAACTGATAATAGATAATAACCATCTATAAAATACCTTTATGCAGCACATTGGTTAGTATTCAATTCTGTAGACCAGTATGATAAGCCTAACCAGATAGATACATTAAACTTACTTTCCATATCAGAGGAGCATGGGCATGAGACGGGATGGCTTTTGTGGTTATGTTAATTGATTAGGAGGTATGTGGTATTTGATTAGACTCCTAAAATAGGTTATATTTTTGGAAAATGGACCTTAAAATCATGCCCTTTGACAATTTAGCAAAGAGTCAGCATTTTATGTTGTCCTGATTTGGTCTTTATAACTATTCATTATGTGTTTTACCCATTTTGGCTTATTAAGTGGTAGACTCATTCTTTCATAGAACATACTTAAACTTCATAAGCAATTTACTAGCAAGAATGTTTAAAAAAAGGCCACTGAAATGATGATGATAGAACTAAAACTATTTGCTGCACTCATATTTGGTTTATAGGACAAAACTATTCTTCAGGGAGAACTCTTTTAGCCTGATAAGTGAGTAGGGACTATTTTAATTAGAGAACCATCTAGATAAATGGAGCCTTTGAAAATGTACTACTTTGCATAGTGTTTTCATTATATAAGAGGCTGTTTCTAGGTTGTATAACATAATCTATGGAAATCTCAGCTTTTTTAAAAAATGATTTAAGCTCATATAAACAAAAGAAAGACCTTGTGTTTGTAGTATTTGTTTTGCTATCATGAGCACTGTCATGTACAGTGGTCATTGATTGAAGATTGTGTAAAATAGAGAGGGTTTTTTTTTTTCATTCTAAATTTTAAACCTACTTAGCAGGGTCAT
>PVKC010045977.1:0-11327 GCA_004027635.1 Crocidura indochinensis
GTTGTAAAAAATCTTGGGTCTTTCCTAGATAGCTTTCCTAGTTCAGGGGTGAATGGAGAATGGAGAGGCCTGTGCAGGTCATTATGCCAATGTTCAGGGTGTAAGGTCCCATTGTACTACAAGATTTGGGAGTTCCTATCTCTATTAGATAAGAATTTATTTGAGTGTAGGTATTTCCCATTTTAATGTGCCTATGCAAATAAGGAACAATGATTAAGGAATAGGTATAAAACTCCCCATGACGTGCTTAAACATAGGAATTAAACTGAGGGACTCTTCCACCAAATATTTCTTATTGAAAAGTTCACAAAGAGAAGAAAAGATTAAAAAGTGGGGAAAATCTTCACTGTTTATGAGAATATTTAGTAAGATTTAGCTGTCAATGAAAATAGATATAAAATATTCAAAGCCGGGCCCAGGAGATAGCATGGAATTAAGGTGTTTGCCTGTCATGCAAAAGGTCATCGGTTCGAATCCCGGTGCCCCATATGGTCTCCCGTGCCTGCCAGGAGCAATTTCTGAGCATGTAGCCAGGAGTAACCCCTGAGCACTGCCGGGTGTGACCCAAAAACCAAATATATATATATATATATATATATATATATATATATATATATATATATATATATATATATATATATATATATATATATATATTCAAATATATATATATTCAAAGCCACACGTGTACATTTTATGTCTTTTGATATAGTTGGTGTTTGGTAAATCCAGTGAAACAAATTGGTGTGTGATTAGGAATGTGGAGAATAGAAGTTAAAAAGGGCAAATGAGGGGTACTAAAGGTTTGGGGGTGATAGAGTTAAAAATTGAAATCAACTTTACAGGGGTGTGCGAAAGGGCAGAATACCAGATAGACATTCTACATACACAAAACATAACTTAAGGATGGGATATATTATTAATATATGCATTGTGCATGGGGGCGATAGCCCCCGCGCAGTTTTGAATTTGTAGACTAGTAAGATATTGCCTGAGACTGCCTTAGAAAAAATGAGCAGCTCACAACACCCCCAAATTTGGACTCATCCAGAGGCAGGAGAGGGTGCAGCTGGGGGCCTACCAATGTTCCCAGCCTGCCCAAGCAAGGGAGAAAGCCTTCGACATTGGGGTCACCCCAGGCCCCATGTCGGGTAGAGCCAGGCTCAGGATCCAACTACGATTCAGTGGAGAACCAGCAACCAGGATCCACCCGCCCTCCTCCCTAGCCCTCACACACTTGTTTCACTTTTAAAAGTATCTCAAGGTTATTAGAGGGACTGCATTAAATCTGTAAATGCTTTGGGGAGTATTGCAATTTTAATGATGTTAATCCTAACAATCCATGAGCAGAGTATGTATTTTCATTTCCACATGTCCTCTCTTATTTCTTGAAGCAGAGTTTTATAGTTTTCTTTGTATAGGTTCTTCACGTCTTTAGTCAAGTTGATTTCAAAATATTGGATTGTTTTCTTAATGTCCTTCCCCCCCCCCCCCACCGCTCATTATTGGTGTATAAAAAGGCCATTGATTTTGGTGTGTTAAATTTGTAGCCTGTGACACTGCTGTATGAATCTATTGTTTGTAGAAGATTTTTGACAGAGTGTTTAGGGTTTTCTAAATACAGTATCATGTCATCAGCAAACATTAAGAACTTGACTTATTCCTTTATTATCTGGATGCCCTTGGTATCTTTTTCTTGCCCAATCGCTATAGCAAGTACTTCCATTACTATGTTGAATTGGAGTGATGAGAGAGGACAGCTTTTTCTTGTACCAGAATTTAGAGAATGGGCTTTTAGTTTTTCTCCATTGAGTATAATATTTACCATTGGTTTGTAGAAGATAGCCTTAACTATATTGAGTAAAGTTTCTTTTATTCCCATCTTGCTGATTTTTTTTATCAAGAATGGGTGTTAGATATTATCAAATGCTTTTTCTACATCTATTGATGTGATCATGTGGTTTTTATCTTTCTTATTGTTGATGCTGTGCTGTGTATTATGTTGATATATTTACAAATGTTAAGCCATCCTTGCATTTCTGTGATGAAACCTAATTGAGCATAGTGTATGATCATCTTGATGAGGCATTGGACCCTATTTGCCAGTATTTGCCAGTTGAGGATCTTGGCATCTGTGTTTATCAGGGATATTTGTCTGTAATTTTCTTTCTTGGGCACCATCACTGGTTTGGTGTCAAGGTGATGTTGGCTTCATAAAATCTATTTGGAGTGTTCCCATTTTTTCATTTTCATGTTTGCTAGTAGTTCCTCTTGGAAGGTTTGAAAATATTCATTAGTGAAACCATATGTGCCTGTGTTTTGGGGGGGGGGCCGGACATTTGATTACCATTTTAATATCCTGAATAGTGATGGGGTATTTAGATATGATATATCTTCCTTGTTCAAGCATGGAAGGTTATAAGAGTACAAGAATTTGTTTGTTTCTGCCAATTTCTCATGTTTAGTGGCATACAGTTTCTCAAAGTAGTCTCTGATTACCCTTTGAATCTCCACAATATCTGTAATGATCTTCCCCTTTCATTTCTAATATGGCTTATCAAGTGTCTCTCTCTCTCTTTGTGAGTTTTGCTAATGGTCTATCAATCATGTTTATTTTTTCTAAGAACCAATTTCTGCTTTCATTGATATTTTAGATTGCTTTTTGTGTTACCACTTCAATGATTTCTGCTCTAAACTTGGTTATTTACTTCTGTCTCCCTATTTTCAGTTCCATTTGTTGATCATTTTCTAATTTTATAAGCTGCTTTTTAAGCTTTACAGGTATGCCCCCTTTCCTTCCTGGTATGTGCTTGCAAAGCTCTAAATATTCTTCTCAGTACTACTTTGTTGCGTTCCGTAGATTCTGATAGTTTGTGTCTTCATTATCATTTGTTCCCAGGAAAATGTTTATTTCCTCTTTGATTTCATCTCGAACCCACTGGTTGTTTATGAGCAGGCTGTTTAATTTTCAGTTGTTAAATTTCTTCTTCTGTATCCCTTTGGAGTTTACATCTAATTTCAGAGCCTTGTTGTTAGCAATGTTAGCCTGCAAAATTTCTATCCTCTTGATTTTATGGAGGTATGTTTTATGGGGCAACATGTGGTCTATCCTCCATGTACATTGGAGAAGAATGTGTATCCAGGTTTCTGGGGATGGAGTATCCTATATTTATCTACTAGGCCTCTTTCTTCCATTTCTCTTTTCAGGGCTAGATATTTTTGTTGGGCTTCAGTCTGGTTGACCTATCAAGTGTTGACAGGGCTGATTGAGGTCTCCCATAATTGTTGCGTTATTATTGATATCCTCTTTCAAATTTGTCAATAATTATATTAGATATTTTGCTGAATTCTCATTGGGTGTGTTTATGTTTAATAGTGGGATTTCTTCCTGTTTCACATATCCCTTGATTAGTATGAATTGTCCATCTTTGTCCTTTACAACTTTTCTGCGTCTGAAGTTTCTGTCATCTGATATTAATATGGCCAGTCCAGTTTTTTTAAGGGTGTTGTTTGCTCAGATGATTTTCCTCCAGACTTTGATTTTGAGTCTATATTTGTTCTAACTATTCCGTTGTCTTTTTCTGTAGGCAACAAAATATTGGACCCATCTTTTTTTGTTGTTGTTGTTTTCGGTCACACCCGGCAGCGCTCAGGGGTTACTCCTGGCTCCATGCTCAGAAATCGCTCCTGGCAGTCTTGGGTGACCATATGGGATGCCTGGATTCTAACCAATGACCTTCTGCATGAAAGTCAAATGCCTTACCTCCATTCTATCTCTCTGGCCCCTGGATTCATCTTTTTGATCCATTTTGCCACTCTTTGTCTCTTAACTGGTGCACTGAGCCCATTGACATTGAGGAAGAAGATTGCGATGGGATTTAATGTCATCTTTGTTTATAAGTTTGGTGTGTCTGTTGGTCTGTCTTGTCTTAAAGTAGACCTTTCAGATTTTCTTTTAAGGCTGGTTTTCTATCTGTAAATTTTCTGAGGATTTTTGCTACTAGTGGGGTCCTTTCCTTTCTCCAGCCCTCTCGTGTTTTATAATAGAAATGGAGGAGCCATAAGCCCTCAGGGCCAGAACTATGAAAGTCAGGTTGGGAAACTTGCCTGAAGCAAATTTCTCTAAGCAGTAATACAATTACAGATGTTTTAATAGGCTCGAGCAATGTCTTTTGTCAATGGGTCCCTTGGAAATATCCTGTCCCTTTTTGAGAAAAATATATTGACAACTTGTGTGGCTTATCAGTTCCTGTTATTGCAATTGCACAAAAATATCTTGAACATCTTGCCTGCTGGCATCTGCGTATTTGCCCAAAGTAGCTAGCCTGCAACATATTTAAGTCACCTTGCTGAATGAATAAACAGATTTTCTCCCATTTTCACCCTAACTCTGTGTCTTTGACTATTCACTCATGCAATCTCTCCCGGGAACACCTCTGCTGTATGTATGTCCTGCAGGTCGGGACAATTACTGTGTTCATAAATTTATGTATGTTTCAGTTGTATACTAATATGTGCTATATTATGGTATATGATATATGTATGTGATCTATGTCCCATGTTTACTGGATAATAATTTGTATTTGGATGTTTGGTATGTAAAGACATGTATATTTTCTAATCCAATATCTTCTAACTCATCATTTAGGACTATTCTATCTTTATTTACTAATATTCTGTTGTTTAATTTGCCTAATTGGAAAAATGGAGTATTGAAGTCTCTCACTAATATATTTTTGGTTGTCCTGGTATAACAATTTTATTTTCACTTATCAATGTGTCCTTTTTAAAACGGATATATTTATTTAAACACCATGATTAGAAGCATGTTTGTAGTTATGTTTGTAGTTGGATTTCAGTTATAAAGAAGAACACAACCTTTCACCAGTGCAACATTTTCACCACCAATGACCCCCATCTCCTTCATCCCACAATCCCTGCCTGTATTCGAGACAGGCTTTATATTTCACTCACTACATTTTCATGATAGATATCACTGCAGTTATTTCTCTAAGTGAACTGAACACTGTTTGAGGTAAGCTTCATATCATGGGCTGTCCTTTCAGCCTTCATCTCTATTGTATCTTGGCATTTTTACAATAATTACTATTATTTTCTTAAATCCTGTAGATTAGTGAGACTATTCTGTATCTATATCTCTCCCTCTGACATATTTCATTCAGAATATTAGTTTCCGTGTCTATCCATATATAGGAAAATTTCATAACTTCATTTTTCCTTATGGTTGCATAATATTCCATTGTGTATATGTTTCTTTATCCTCCCATGTGTTTTTTTTTTAATTTTCATTGTGGTCAAAGTGAATTACACTTCTCTCACAGTAATCTTTGAGGCACATAGTGGCAATGAGTAAGGGACATTCCCACCAACAGTGTTGTCCGTCCTCCACCCCTGTTCCCAGCATGCATCCCACATCTCTCTCCTTTATCCATCTACTGCTAGTAAAATTGTTCCTGCTAGTACATTTTGTTGTAGATTGGGTATCAATGCTATTGTGATTGACTTTGGATTTGGTATTCATGTCTGGCCAGTTTTTATTTTTACTAAAAGAACATTCAACTGTCTGGCATTGGGACCATCAGGGGAAGAAGAAAAAAAGGCAAACAAAAAAGAGAAAAACTACGAAGAGTATATCTAGGTCTCATAAATATCCATTTAGAAAAAGGAAGGAAAAAGGAAGAAAAATGTAGTAAAGCAAAACAAAACAGAAACAAAAACAATAAGGGAATATCAACAAGATTACAAAAAGTATTAACAGAATAAACCATAAACCAAATCTATCAGCTACAGAAAAAGAAAAAAGAAAGAAAAAGAAAGTCAGACCAGCAACTTCTTAAAAAATCAGGTTGTGTTTCTTCTTCTTTTTTTGCATAGGCAGGTAAATATTAGGGAAATTATAGTGGGAATTGCCTTGGCCTGAGAGATACAGGGTTTCTCCACCCGTGAAGCATACTGCTAGGGGAATAACTACAGGTTCCATGCTCACTCGTTTGCACACCCCAAGGTCTTTTTATGGTGCCAGGAAACTTTCCACTGAGGTGTGGGTGGTGACATCCCGCCTATGTAGCTCTAGATCTTGTTATTTGCATAGGTCATAGGGTGAATGTTAGGAGAGACTTTATCATTATTTTTCTAGGTGTTCTATTCCATCACTGTTTTTGTAATCAGTCTTCTGTAATTAGTGGTCTTGGTTTTTGTTCAAAACCTAGAACAGAGCCTAGAATATAGGCTTTCAGCATAGTTCCAGAAGTTCTGCTCAGTCACAGTTGTCAAAATTTGACATCTGGAATTAGAAAAGTACAAATCCTAGGTAGAGGCCTATGCTAAGATCTTCTTCATTGGTCCCTTGATAGGTTCTGTCCAGCCCATATTTGTCAAAATCAGTCTTCTATAGATAGAAATTTTGGTTTTTGTTTAGGGCAAAGGATGATATGCCTCCTGGTTGCATCATACCGTTAGGTGCTGAAATAGGGCAGCCCTCTCTTAGCTCAAGTTATTGCCATTTCCTCATGTCAGGATGTCATAATAAAACAAGCAAAAGTTGGTGCTGGGATGGCATTCAGAGTTTCCCCCAGAGGAGTTTGATTCATGATGCTGTTGCTCAGACCTGTGTCACTTCCACATCTGGGATCTGGGGTTCTGGGTTGGACAGTTCCCTGTCCAATCATGTGGAGTCGAAGTTGGGTCTACATGACACATGTTTATGGTGGGAGGTGACTGCACAATTTTTGAAAAATATGGGTTCTTATCCTTAATAGATAAGAGCTTATTTTTGTGCATAATATTTCCCTTTATTTAGAGTGCCTATGCAAAAGGATATGGTGACATATTATATTGCAGGTGGATTTGGACTTAAAAGAGATAGTCTGCACAATCTCTGTGCCCTGGTTTTGACTTGAGTTTTTATCCTAGGCAAGACTTTTCTTGTGGGTTTTCATACCAGGTAGAACCAAAACAGGTGAGGTTGGAGAGAAAAAGGGAGAAAAGAAAAAAATTATATCTATATCTATATAGAGATATAACAGAAGAAATAAATAAAATACATTTTAAAAGGCATTAAAGGAAAATGCTGTTTGTGGGGTTTACTTACTTTTGGGAATAAACAAATTAGGGGGTATTATTATAGAGTTATTAAACACATAAAGGAAATATAGGTTTCCCCATTGAACCTTATGAGATGTTTTTGTGGTGGGTGGAGTCCAGGGCATTTTTCTTCACACATCATGTCTTGTTGACTTTGTGAAATTATTGTAACTATGAGAGAGGTATCCTTGGGCTGGAGTCCTGCTGGGACTGAGTTAGTAGCATGCAGCAGTTCATGATTAGGAGGGTGAGAGGAAGGGCCATGAAGTATGAATCAGCAGGTATGTTGGTTGGTTGTCATTTCTTGCCAAGGCATGTGATGTGGGGCTGAGAGGGTTTCTTTTCATTTTGGGGCCTGGTGGTGGTTTATTTTGAGCAGTAGCTTGGTTCTGGAACCTACTGGGCTAATAAATGAGGGTAAAGAGGGTTAAATAAGGAAGAATAATGGGTCAGGATTCTGAGATGAGAGACTAGTAGGATTACTGAAGGGGGAAGATGGGTCATATATAAGAGGGGCTATATGCAATTTGGACGTGGTTTGTTTACAATTTATGTTTGGCAATCATAGAGGAGTCCACTGTCTATAAACTCATGTCCACTCAAAGACAAACATTGTTGTTCTATTCTTAGGTTGACCCTGATAGGCTGGCTCTGAGCTCTTAATATACGATTGAATTAAGAAAAGATAAATAAATGGTTAAGATATAGCTTAGGAGAAAAAGGAGAAAACAAAAGATAAAAGAGAAGAGAAAAGTATAATTAAATATTAAGCAATGGATTGATTGAATGAAGGAGAGTAAAAGACAGAGGGAAAAAGAGGTAGAGGGAAGAAGAGAGAAATATGAAAGAACAAAAGAGAGGAGGCAGAAGCTTGGGAAAAGGACATTTTTCAGAAAAATCACAGTCCTGGGCCTCGAATGGGGGTGGTCCAAACATTCACCTTCCTTCCTTCACTGGCCCTTCCCCAGAAAGGATCTCAGCCATCTTTGAAACAAACGCCATGTGGCCCAATATTTTGGGCTCACTGCAGCTGAATAGAGCCAAAATTAAACAAAAGAACAAGACTCTCACCATGATTGCTCTCCTCTTGGGTCCAGGGTTCAAATCCACGTTAGAGAGCCAGTTTGTAGAATAATATTTATTATTGAGTGCTGGACTGGAGTTGATGATGGTAAGATGATGAAGGGTGAGGCCTTTCTCTGCGGGCCCAGGCCAAACACCTCGAACTCCCTCCAGCTGGTGGGCCTTAGTGTGGCAGCGAGGAAATGATCCACAGCAGTCAGGTTTCAGGAGACATCAGCTTTATTCAGTCCCTAGCCACCACATGGTGGCTTTAAAACCTTTCAAGCCATCTCCATTATTAGCCCTGCATTCAACCTATCTCTTCCCCGATCCTGCTTCTCCTTCCATCTCTCTTGCTGAATCCTTCAATCAATCCCCTTCCTGCTCCCTGAGGCAATCCTTTTCTTACCTAACAAGGACCCCTCACAAAAATATGCAGGGCTTACCATCAGGTAAGGTTACACAGGAATAATCGGGGATGAGGGTAACACTAGACCATATATATGGCAGCTCAAATCTGAGTTTAATAAGCACCCTTCATACGGATATCCATAGGGGTTGGGACAGGCAACATTACCACCAGCAGTGAATGAGAGTCCCTTTCCTTCCATATACTTGCCAACAGAGATTGGACCCATTAATTTTGATGTGTGCCATCCTCACTGGTGTTAGATGGTACCTCATTGTTGTCTTAATTTGGATTTCTCTAATAGTTAGTGATGGTAAACATGTTTTCGTGTGTTTCTTGGCCATCTGTCGGTCTTCCTTGGAGAAGTATCTATTTATTTCTTCTCCCCATTTTTCTATGGCGTTATTAGGTTTTTTGGAGCTCACATTTCTGAGTACTTCATATATCCTAGATATCATTCCTTTATCTGATGTGTCGAGTGTGAAAATTTTTTCCCATTCTGTTAGCTGTCTTTTAGTTTTAGCCAGTGTTTCTTTCACCATACAGAAACTCTTTAGTTCCATGTAGTCCCATTTGTTTATGTTTGATGTTATTGTTCTTGCCATTGGCATTCCATCATCAAAGACTTTTTTGAAGTATAAGTCTTGTATTGTTCTATGTATTTTTCCCTCAATGAAATTTATAACTTTGGGTCTGATTTATAGGTCCTTAATCCATTTTGAGTTGATTTTTGTGTAGGGTGTGAGATATGGATCAATCTTTTGTTTCTTACAGGTGGTTATCCAGTTGTTCCAAGAACATTTGTTGAAGAGACTATTTTTGTTCCATTTCAGGTTCTTGGGTCCTTTGTCAAATATGAGTTGACCATATATTTTTGGGTATGTGTCTGGATATTCTGTTCTAACCCACTGGTCTGATATTCTGTCTTTGTTCCAGTACCATGCTGATTTGATAACTACAACTTTATAATAAAGTTTCAGGTTAGGCAAAACAATGCCACCAAAGTTTTTGGTTTTCAGTATGGATTTGGCTAATCTAGGTTATTTGTGGTTCCAGATGAACTTTATAATTGATCTAGTTCCTTAAAAATGACGTCTGCTGGGAGGCTTGACAGGCCCCCAGCCATTCCCCTATTTCACCCCTGGACTCTAGGCCTGGCCTGAGTGCCACCTCAGGTGGCCTGCTATGGGTTCCGGGGGAACTCTATTAGGGGTCCCCAGTCTTTCCCCCCTCTCTACTCTAGGAGGGAGGAGCTGAGGGAGGGGCCGGGCAGATAGCTGGCTTCCGGTTTCTTGATCCTGGAGGCCAGCTCTTCCCAGGTATGGGGTTAAGGGACACCCCATTTCAGAGGCCTACTCCCTAGTTTGGAGGGTGCTGGGAGACTTGGCAGGCCCCAGCTGTTTCCCTATTTCTCCCCTACTCCAGGCCTTCCCTGGTTGCTGGCTCAGGTGGACTCTATAGTGATCCTCAGGCTTTTTCCCTTTCTCTCCCTAAACTAAAGGTGGGACACATGGGGTGGATGGCAGGCCTATGCAGCACTGGTGTATGTCGGGACATTATGTCGTGACATTCACTGGTATTTTTTTCTCATTGTTCTCCATTTCAAAAACCCATCGGGGGCGTACCATATATATTTAAAATAAAAATGAGAGGATGGACTGTCAGGCTGGGAAGAGACCAGTTCGTGTGGTAGTACCATATATTTTCAAAATAAAAATGAAAGGATGGACTCTCAGGCTGTGAAGAGACCAGTACTCTTTACCTACTTGTTTACTCTCAGCGGTCTCTTGGTCTCTTCCTTCTTTCATTGTGTAACTGTGGTTGCTACCATACTAGGTTTCTGATTAGTTCCCACAAATGGTGACAATTGAGTCCACTGTCTTGAGTTAGATTGTTTATTTTCACCACTTTTTATCTTTTCTCCTCTTTGTGAACTGTTCAATAAGGTATTTTGGTGAAAGCATCCCTCTTTATCTTTATTTCCCTTTGTTATTTGTAGAAGTGTCCCTGCATTTAACAATTATATAAGGACCAAGTCAATTGTATTGTTGGACTTGTTCTAGCATCCCCATAGGCACCAATCTCACCATGTGATACTGTTCTTCCTGTGCATAGGCATATTAAAATGGGAAATTATATACAAACACGTTCTTATAGACATGTGAACACAAGAATTTTGCAATACAGTAGGACCTTATACCCTGAACATCGTCATAAAGACCTGGCTCATGTCTTGAAAGAATGGGCATTGTCTATTTACCCCTGAACCAGTGATGCCATCTACAAAACAACCATGGTTGTGTACTACATCACCTGAATGCAATCCTCTACCAGGGAAGATCCTACCACTGCTCTTGCATAGACCTATTCAACAGACTTCCTTTTAACACCCAGAGAACTTAACAACAGTAGCAACGTGCTTTAAAGACTGAGCTCTCTGCAACACCCTCTAATTGTGAGTGAAACTAAAGGGTGCTTGCATCATCCTGACTCTTATAGAGGATATGGACATATTCTGAGATTCTTGGCTACAGAAACCTGACACACAGCGACTGTGTGAAAAACAAAAGGGTATTGGCACTACAGACAATGACTTGGGTTGAACAACCTAATATGCCTGAAGCCTTGAGTTGGTCTTATGCCAGAAAACTTCGGGGTAATGTCTCCTTGTATTTACGCCAAGGCTTTTTCTTTCCATGCCCCCTATATTTTGCTGGGCCTATACAAACAATTTCAACACTAACACAGACTT
>PVKC010045978.1:0-11318 GCA_004027635.1 Crocidura indochinensis
AAAAGTTAGGGGTTGGAGAGACAGTGCAGTGCTCCAGGAGATTTGCATTCCTTTAGCTGTAGTGTTTGCACATTTAAATGTGTACTATATTTTTAGCCAGTCTTTTAGGAAATCATCATGAATGGACATACATGCAAATAAATACCCTGTTTGACTCACTCTTAAAGCATCTGCAAAGCGCAGGGTAGAAACCAGTCGCTATATGTAGAAATAGCAATGTTCCTGTTAGGTTCCAGGAGGGTGGAGCCTCTCCACACAGCTGCTCACTCATTTAGAAACAGTCTGATCTTTTATTTGCTTGTCACACTTCATTAACATTTTCAAGACATAGCTTAGCTTCTCAAGCTGGCAAACATACTGTTGAACTATTCTGCTATATTTCCAAGAACTAAAGCTGATAGAGTGGGCAAAAAAAAAAAAAATTATGTTCAGTTCAGTACTTAAGGCTCAAAAGAACAGCATTGGGACAGTGCCTACCTTACAAGTACATGGTCAGGAATCTCCAGTGCCAGGGTCGGAGAGATAGCATGAACGGTGGTTCAAATCCCAGCATCCCATATGGTCCCTGAGCCTGGCAGGAGCGATTTCTGAGCATAGAGCCAGGAGTAATCCCTGAGTGCTGCCAGGTGTGACCCCAAAGCAAAAATAATCTCCAGTGCCACAGAACCTGGAGTAGCTCCTGAGCACTTCTAGTGTCACCCCTAAACAGTCTCTGGTGCCCCATCCACCCTGTTTTATCCTGGTAACTGCTCTCCCCAATCACCAGTGCCACAAAACATTTAAAATATATGATAGGATGCTTCTGTTGGTCATAATCCTCTTTCTAGTAGTCAGACTCATTCCCTCAAATAAGATGGAGTTAGGTAACTTGACATTGAAAAATTATTTCTAGGGGCCAGAGCAGTAACAGGGAAGGCATTTACCTTGCATGTGATCAACCAGGGTTCAATCCCCAGCACTCTGCCAGAAATAAGCCCTGAGCACTACTGGGTGTGGCCCAGGGACAGAAAATTGAATTCTAGACTGGGGCCTTTGCACAGCAGTTCAAGCACACTCTGTGCAGGTGGCTGATCCCAGTTTAAGGCCCAAATTCAATACCTAGTACCACATGAGTCCCTAAACTGGACTGGGTGTGGCCCTGAAGCCTAAAACTACAGTAGACCTGGTAATCCTGGCATCCCAGGGCCAGAACAACATTATCTCCTTGGACCCTCACGTCACTGGCCCAGGTGGCTAAGAATTGCCTGAAGAGCCCCCAGGACAACTGAGCACTACTTAAGAGATTCTACACCCTCCCCCACAAACCTACTTCTGGACTTAGCACAGTGGGTTGATTTTTTAATTTAGTTTTTGGGTCACATAGCAATACTCAGGAATCACTCCTGGTGGTGCTCGGGGACCATATAGGTTGTCAGAGATCAGTCGCCTTTCTTGCTATACTATTTGCTCTGGCCCTTAGCACAGGGGTTTGGTCTACCCACCTTGCAATCATGTCATGGGTTCAATCGCTGATGATGCCACAAGTACAGAGTGAGCCCAAATGTTTCATTTTTTTTTTGTTTTGTTTTTGTTTGGTTTTTGGGCCACACCCGGCGGTGCTCAGGGGATACTCCTGGTTGTCTGCTCAGAAATAGCTCCTGGCAGGCACAGGGGACCATATGGGACACCGGGATTTGAACCAACCATCTTTGGTCCTGGATCGGCTGCTTGCAAGGCAAACGCCGCTGTGCTATCTCTCCGGGCCCAAAAGTGAGCCCAAATGGCTCTGCTGTCAGAACCTTGCTATCCTGTAGAAAAGGAGCATCTCAGCTAATACTCACCTGGTGAGCATTGCAGTGTACATAAGCACACAGCCATAGGAGTGCCGCTCCTGCTAACCCAGAATACAAACCCAGAACTCAGGACCACAGAGTCCTGTGTGTTCATGTGGATATAAACATGGTAACAATAAAGGGAAGATAAAACTCGAATTGTGTACATACACAAGTTAGGTATATAAAGCAATATAAAAGGGCCAATCCTTGTCACCACAAAAAATATAAAGTTGGGGATCAGGAAGCCAAACAAGTTCTTGTGTCTCAGAATTTTTTGTTTTGTATTTTTTTGGGGGGGGGGCACACCCGGCGGTGATCAGGGGTTACTCCTGGCTGTTTCTCAGAAATAGCACCTGGCAGGCACAGGGGACCATATGGGATGCCGGGATTCGAACCAATCACCTTTGGTCCTGGATCGGCTGCTTGCAAGGCAAACGCCACTGTGCTATCTCTCCGGCCCATGTCTCAGAATTTGGTGGTTTAACATTCCCAGTAGTATGGCTCAATGGTATTGAATCATCCAGATACATACACCCCAACCCAGCATTTAAGAGGAGGTAGACAGTTTGAGTTCAGTGCCTGAGGGGCTGAGTAGAGGTCACCACTCCAGACTACAACTGCAGCCTCATAGACCTCATAGATCTTTTTCTCTTATTGGAAGCAGAAGACATGTACATTTGGTGCACTTGTCATCTGGGACAGATGTTAGGGTTAGTGTTTTTTTGATATATCATTGAGATAGAAACAACATATCATTTAGAAAGAAATTCTTTGGGAAATAGGTATCATTTAATGTATTTATTAGTGAGACATCATTTAGAATTTCTGCATGCAGAAAATCCAGGTTCAATCCCTAGTCCCATTGGGTGTGACCCCTAACCCCTCTCACATACAAATTGGCTATGGATTAGTATGCCTTTTTTTTTTTTTTTAGTGCAGTTGAGAAAAATTCAAATCTTTATTTCTGAGCATGCACCCCCTGTTTAAGTGCATTTATTTAGCAGCTATCACCATATTAGTATGTTGTATATATTAAGCATGAAGGGATACTCTGATAATGCTCTTCTGTTTCCTTGTGCAAAATAAAAGAACATGAGTATGAGATCATCCCACACACTGTTTCTAACCTCTTAGGCAAAAGGGCCTGAAGAAGCAAGGTAGCTGTGAAGAAATAATACAAGCCCATCACGAGAGAGCTATAGAGCCAGTCTGCACCTAGTGGTTTCTGAGTGCCAAGGTCAAACAGACTTTTTTTTTTTTGGTTTTTGGGTCACACCCGGCAGCACTCGGGTTATTCCTGGCTTCATGCTCAGAAATTGCTCCTGGAAGGCTTGGGGGACCATATTGGGATGCCAGGATTCGATGACCTTTGCATGAAAGACAAATGCTTTACCTCCATGCTATCTCTCCGGCCCCAACTTTTCTTTATTAAACCAATACCCATCTACCAGGAGAGGGAAGGTTCAGAGTGAAACAAAAGTACCTATCCAGTGGCCTCAGAAATTAAACTAGCCTCTGCATCCACACAGGCTTGTTCTTGCTAAGTTTCGTGATTCTCAACAATGAGGATGTCCAACCTGTCAGTATACACTTTCCATTTGGAAACTTGCATTTCAAACATTGGGACAAATTCCATGACTAGGGGACAGAGATGGCATGTGAAAATGGTGTTGATATGAGAGACAAGCACACTGTGTATCTTGGTCAACAACAATACTGAAATGCTTATGTGCTAGTCACTGTGTTAGATGGTCTCATTTGATCCTTAAACCTGTGAAGTAGATAACTTGGCTTCGTTGTACATAAAAAGAAACAAGCTGAGAGGTTAGAGAACTCGTTCATATTGCAGGGGCAGATGGTGAGCTGGAATTTACTCACTGCCTCCTAAAGCTCTCTCCTCTCCAGCTTGCTTCCTGATGTTGAACATGAGGCACATGATCATCTCAGAGCAGGGTGTTTGTAGGTGGCAGAGACCTTGGCAGAAACAGAACTTAGTGATACAGCATCTTTTCCCCAGTTCAACTCTGATTTATTCTATTGTTTCTCAGTGACATCATCTGAGAGTCTCTATGGCTAGCTCTCCTCCCAGAGCCTGAATAAGACAAAATATTGGAAGGGAAAGGGTGAGAGGCAAATAGAAAGGGTTCTCAGTTGGCTGAGCTCAGGATGGGGTCCCTTCTCCCGAGGAGCTGTGGATGCCTGGTGGAGGGCCACTGGAATTTGAGGGAACCAGTTGGCTTCCCCGATACCCACACATGAAGTTAAGAGAGTCAGATCCATGATGGGTGGCAGGAAGTGGAACCTATGAAGGGCTAGTGCAGCGCTGGCTCCAGTTCACCCCAATCATCACAAATCCAGTCTGGCATCTGGATGATCTTGTCCAGGGTCTGCTGCAGCTCATAATAGTGGGCTGGTGGCTGAGAGTCCCTGAAAAGCAGCCATGGAAAACGTGGTTCCCCATCTCCTAGAGAGTTTTCTGAAATTTTTCCGTGATCTCTTCATAATCGTGTTCATCATCATCTGCCAAAAAGTCAAGGCAAGGAGGGTCTCTGTGCTGACCTCTCTCTGGAAACTGTGGCTGTTCTGGCCAAACAAGACACCCCATTGCCTCAAGAGAGACTTGGGGAGAACTTGTTTGCCAAGTCAGATCCCTGGAGTTCCTGTAATAGGGACATTGGGATCCCCTACATCCACCCCCTATCACTCTTCAACTAACTGAGACCCCAGGAGGCCTCCCCAGGGTTAGGGCACTGCTGGGGGGAGGGTCAGCAGAGGAGCAAGGTGGGCGGGGAGGGCTGGCAGAGACTCACCTGGATCTTGGATCTTAGGCTTAGAACACTTGAGATTCTTTTTGGAGTTAGTAATCTGATTGTACAGGTTGGAGATATCCTGCGTAACCCCAGGCAAGGTCTTCCCCTTGGATCTGGGCAGCACTGACTGTGGTTGGATAACTGGAGGCTAAGTTTGAGAAGCAGCAGAAGTCAGCAGGGTCCCCAAAACATACTTCCCTCCCAGTATTAGTCATTTTCTTCTCTGCCCCTCCCACTTCCATTTCAGGGGGGCTTCTCAGCCACACCCTGGCTACTACGCAGGAGCGGTCCAGGGGTCCCACCTAAGATACCACTGACTTCAGGGAGATTCAGAAATTTCTTTTTGTCTGAGCATGGATTGCAGTGGGCATGAATGTTGAGTGGGTGGAGGTGAGACTCAAGTTGGCTTATAAAGACCTGACGGGTTTACAGTGGCCCTTGCAATTGGGAAACCACAGCAGGTTCAGGAAATGAGGTCCATCAGTAACCAGAACAGGATTTGGGAGTCTTTTCAGTGAGTAGAAACAGTTAAGGTGGAAAAGGAAAGTTGGAACTGGGGAGTGCATGCGAGCAGTGAATTTGGAAGGAGATAGCTCTGCTCCGGGTCAGACCTCTCACTGATAACCCTGAGAGGGCTTCAGAGTTCACAAACCCTCACTTTCCACCCTCAAATACAACAGGACAGTCAGGACAGGACAGACTGAGAACAGTGACAAGAGCATGTTTATATGCTCAAGTTCTGCACCAGACAAGAGAAAGGTGTGTGTGGCTCCTAAGGACTCCCCCAAAAGACTAACAATATCAGAATTAAACTGGTACCTTCCCTTCTCTCCCCTTGCTGCTCTGGCTCTTCTGGCTCTTCTGACTAATGCCCCGCTTGGGCGGCCTGGGCGGCGGGGCTTGACTCTGCTGGATGGGCAACTTGCGCAGGTGATAATAGAAAGGCTCGGTCAGTTCCTCCACGGAGACCAATGGCATAGACACTGCCAGCTGGTTGGGCTGCCCCTCGGCCACCACTACGGTCAAGTCCAGCCACCGGGGAGGGATCTCGAAACACATGCTGGGCTCAGAGTCCAAGCTGACCACCAGGAAGGGTTCTGTGATCTTCTCCTCCAGCCGCAGGCCCAGGAAGGAGGGCAGAGGGTCGTCAGGGTAGCCAGCATCCTTCGCCACCACCTTGACCTCGCTGGGCAGTGGGAACAGGGTGGTGAATTCAGCCAGGCTGTAGCGTCGACCATCACTCATTTCCTCCACGAAGGGCCCCGGGAAGTAGAGAGGCAGCAAGATCCGCTCTGGTTCCTCTACCTCTTCTTCTTCCTCCTCCCCAACCTGGTCACTCAGTCGCTGACAGACCAAAACATCCATGATCTTGTCTTGAGTCTCATAGGCCTGACCAACCCCCAATACCTCCAGCCTATCACCCACAGCCAGGGATGGGAACTCGGGGTTCAAGTCCTCACACTCATAGTCCTTCGTGGCTACTACCCGAAGTGGCCGGCCTGGCTGGATGGTACCCAGGAGGTCGTAGGCGGTGGGAAACTCACGGGGCCGCCTCCGAAGCTTGCCCTGGTAAGCCCCAGAGAGCAGGAAGTGTCGGGGCAGTTTCCTACCCTTGGTGGAGGCCAGGACCCTCCATGGAGGTGAGGCCGGGCCATAGATGCAGAGTCGCTGGCCCTTCCGCAAGGAGTTAATCCATGGGCTGTGGAAGATGGGGGTTCCATCAGGAACCTCTAGAATCTCTGTGGACAGGGGGAAGGGGCCCCCACGGTCCAGGATCTCACTCAGCATCAGAGGTTTGATGAAGTAGATGTGCTGAGAGGAGTCCGTGACATCCTCTACGTCGATCTCCAGGGTGGAAGGGATCTTCACCATGGTCCTGCGCACTGTGGGTGGGAGGTTAATTGGGGGGTGCTGGAGGGATCACCATTATTGAAGCAGAGGAACCAGTCTTTCCTGCTCTTTCTTCTGCCCACACTTTCCACTGTTTCCTGGCTTCTCCTTTAACCTTTTGTTTTATTTTGTCTGTTTTTGGCTCTCACCCGGCCATGCTCAGGGTTTACGCCTGGCTTTGCACTCAGGAGTCACTAGGGCATGCTGGGGACTGAACCCAGGTCAGTCACATGCAAGAGACTTACCCTCTCTACTCACTCCAACCTCTTTCATCAGGTCATCATGGAAACTTTTTACCACATATGAAAGTAGAACAGTGGGCCCGGGAGATAGCGTGGAGGTAAGGCGTTTGCCTTTCATGCAAAAGGTCATCGGGTTCGAATCCCGGTGCCCCATATGGTCCCCCGTGCCTGCCAGGAGCAATTTCTGAGCATGGAGCCAGGAGTAACCCCTGAGCACTGCCGGGTGTGACCCAAAAACCAAAAAAAAAAAAAAAGAAAGTAGAACAGTATAATAAATCCTCTGTCCTAATCACCTAGCAACAATAGTCAGCTCATAATTGGTTTCCTTTATTATTTTTACCCCCATCTCTCTAACTTCATTCCCTTTATGGATTATTCTGAATCAAAATAATCACCCCCCCCCAGGGGCCAGAGAGATAGCACAGAAGTAGAGCATTTGCCTTGCACGCAGCTGATTCGAACAGATGGTGGTTTGAATCCTGGCATCCCATATGGTCCCCTGTGCCTGCCAGGTGTGACTTCTGAGTGCAGAGCCAGGAGTAACTCTTGAGCTTGACCCAAAGTCCAAAAAAAAAGAATTATTCCATGTCATCAGTGACTAGTTCAATGTGCTTCTAAAAGGAGGATAATCAAGGATTAGGGGCTAAGGTACATGTCTTGAAGGCAGCTGACCCAGGTTCAATTCCCAGCACCACATAGATTAGTACAGCCTTTGGAGGTCCCTGAACACCACAGGATACCCTGATAATCGTCAACACCTCTGGGCTCTCCTAATAGGATGTCCTCAAGCTTCCAATTGAACTACCCAGATGGCTAAGAATAGCAGGAGGTCACTAGCCTCTTGATTACCACTTAAGAGACCTCCAAACACAATCCTTGTTGGAGCCAGAGAGAAACAGTCCAGCAGGTGAAGAACTTGTCTTGTATGCAATGGATCCAGGTTGGATCCTTGGCTTCCTTTTGGTTCCCTGACCTCACTAGGAGGGATCCCTGAGTACAGAGCCAGGAGTAAGCCCTGAGAGCACCACTGGTTTTGCCCTCCCAAAAAAGATAAATTAAAGAAATCTAGAAAACAGGGGCCCGGGAGATAGCATGGAGGTAAGGCGTTCGCCTTTCATGCAAAAGGTCATCAGTTCGAATCCTGGTGCCCCATATGGTCCCCCGTGCCTGCCAGGAGCAATTTCTGAGCATGGGGCCAGGAGTAACCCCTGAGCGCTGCCAGGTGTGACCCAAAAAAAAAAAAATCTAGAAAACAAACAGGTTGGAGTCAGAGTGGTGGCATTAATGGTAAGGCGTCTGCCTTGCAAGTACTAACCTATGAAGGACCGTGGTTCAACTCCCCGGCGTCTCATATGATCCCCCAAGCCAGGGGAGATTTCTGATCATATATCGAGGAGTAGTAGCCTCTGAGCATCACCAGGTGTGGCCCCCAAAAATAAACAAACAAAAAAACCCAGATTGTATCATGTAATAGCACTTATTCCCTGTCTGGTTCCATTATTATTAGTTTTATTTGGAGGTCACTCTCAGTGGTGCTGAAATACCAGGGAACAAAACCTAGGTTCTGAATGCAAAGAATGTCCTCCATCTCCTAAGTTTTCTCAATGGCCCTAATTTTTATTTTTTTCTAGCAACCATTCTAGTGGTGCTGGGGAGTGGAGACACACACACTAGATATGCACTTACTGTACCACCTGAGCTCTTCAAAGCACTTTTGTTTCGGTTTGGTAGTGCTCAAGGTTATGTGCTCAGGGATCATTACTATCAAGACTGGAGGACCATATGAAGTATTACCCATATGGGATATGACCCAGATTGTCCATGTACTAGGCAAGTACCTTGCCCAGTGTACTGTCACTCTGGCCCTTGAGCTCTTAAAGTTTAATTGGATTTTGAATGGGATTCTCTAAGCTGACTTTTGAACACGTTCTGGGTTTACATAGACTAAGGGAAATCAACAGAAGCATGAAACAAGCCAGGGCTGGATCACTTCCTTTCGGAGTGCTGAGGGGTACCAGAGGACAGATTCTGTCAGGGAGGAAAACTGCTGCTCACAAGAGGGCTGCTCACCTCATTTTCAAGTGAGAGGCCTGGGGAAGTGGTGATGATTTACTCACGTCACCTTGTTGAGAGGTGTGTTGTTGTTTTTCTTTTTTTTTGGGGGGGGGGCTATACCCAGAAGTCCTGGGATGCTATTCCTGATGGTGCAAGTGACTGAACCCTTGACTCCTGTGGGATAAAGTTGAGAGATGGGGGCATTTGGAGGTTCTTGGCACTATCTTTAGGGCTGGCCTGGGCTACCTCTCTGTCCAAAGCAGCCTTTCGCGCGCTCTCTCTCTCTCTCTCTCTCTCTCTCTCTCTCTCTCTCTCTCTCTCTCCCTCTCTCTCTCTCTCTTTTATTTTTTGGGTTTTTTCAACCACACTTGGTGACGCTCAGGGGTTAATCCTGGTTATGTGCTCAGAAATTGCTTCTGGCTTGGGTGATGCCGGCGGACCGAACCTAGGACTGGTCCGTCCTAGGCTTATCGCTTGTACAGGGCAATCTCTCTTGCCCTTCCTGTGAGATTCCTGGCTCCCAAGACTATGCTCTTACTCCACCGACACAAGAGTCCAGGGAACCCTGGATGAGGGGCAACTTCAGGTCAGGGGAGTTTGGACAATCTCCAGAAAGTCAGAAAATCTTTTCCAGGGTGTGCAGACACCTAGAGAGAACTTGGGTGCCAAAGCAAGTAAGCTGAGCAATGGGGGATAGGCTGAGTCCACGGCTGGGATATTGGCATTACTTGTAAAAAAAAAAAAGTGATGGGGACCGAATAGATGGCATAGAAGTAGGGCATTTGCCTTATATGCAGACGGTCGGTGGTTCAAATCGCGGTGTCCCATATGGTCCCCCGAGCCTGCCAGGAGCCATTTCTGAGCATGGAGCCAGGAGTGACCCCTGAGCGCTGCCAGGTGTGACCCAAAAACCAAAAAATAAATAAAAAAGTGGGAAGTTGGAGTGATAGCACAGGGGGTAGGTGTTCAATTTGCACGTGGCCAACCCAGGTTAGAGCCTCAGCATCTCATATGGTTCCCGAGCACTGCCAGAAGTGGCCATTGAGCCAGAGCCAAGAGTGACCACTGAGCACCATCTGGCGTGACCCAAAAACAAAAGCAAAAGCAAAACAAACAAAAAACCTTCCCCCTGGGGCTGGAACAATAGTATAGTAGGTAGAGCACTTGCCTTCATGCAACTGACTAGGTTCAAATCCCAACACTCTGTTGGTTCCCTGAGCCTCCCAGGACTGATCTGTGAGTGCAGAGTCAGAAAAAGTCCTAAGCACTTCTGGGTGCCACCCCAAAATAAACAAGAGTGGGAGCTCATTCCCATTTCTTCCCAGCTCCTCTCACAACTCTCTTCCACTCTTTGGGAAGCATATACATCATCATATATACTGGTTAAACTGCTCAATGGAAATGCTAGCGGAGGCTTTTCCTGGCACAGATCTCAGGGCCCTGAGTCCCTCCCCAGCCACTCACTCTGCATGATGGCCTCCACCTCGAACTGGGGCAGCAGGACCAGTGAATTCCAGTGGAGACTGGGGCAGGTGAAGAGACATTCTTTAGACACTGCAACCTTCAGGGCTTGGAGCAAGGTACACGAGGGTCCTGGCTCCCACTCCCAGAAAAGCCCCTTTTGGGACAGGGGGAGATGAAGCAGCTCCATCCTCTGCTGCCCCAAGTGTTGCACACAGCGTGCATAGCAGACTCCAGAGCTCTCGTTCACCGCCTCCAGGTTGAGCATCTGGCCTGCAGGCACCATTTTATTCTTCACCGTGATGCTGCAGCTTAACATGAAGTAGAGAGGCAGCTTCTTGGAGTTCAAAGAGGCAGCTGTGACAAGCTCTTCCAGGCTTCCATAGCTCTGGGAGCGAGTGAGAGGGATGAAGGAGCCTGTGAGGCAACAGCAGAAAGTGACTGAGGTAGTCTGAAAAATTCCCACAGGACCCCACAGACCCAGTGAATAGACAATAGTGGGGTGGAGTACAGATGGAACTGTCAGACAGACCATAGAGAGATAGTTGCTGGACAGAGAATAGAACAGAGGATTTACAAGCAGGTGCTGCAACATCCTCAGGTTCTAATAGCTTCCTCTCTTGTCCTCTTTCAGGCTCTGCCTCCAGGTCTCCCCATCTCCCATCTGCCCAGCCCAACCCTAAGCTAAACTATCCAGGGTCATAGGCCCAATGACCTCCTGCCCAACTCTCATCCTGGTCTCTCATTCTCATCCACATCCTTCCACAACTCCTTCTGTTCTTTTCCTGCCACAGGGTTATCCCACCCTACCCCATCCCATTCTCAAAACAACTTCCCTTTTTGGGGTTTCCTATCCAGTAGTTATAAGCACCACAACCAAGAAAGTACCACAATGGTGTGAGGGAGGCCCATGATTGTAAACACAATAGACAAGGGGAGGGATTTTTTTTTTTTTTTTGGTTTTTGGGTCACACCCGGCAGTGCTCAGGGGTTACTCCTGGCTCCATGCTCAGAAATTGCTCCTGGCAGGCACGGGGGACCATATG
>PVKC010045979.1:0-11324 GCA_004027635.1 Crocidura indochinensis
TGTGTGTGTGTGTGTGTGTGTGTGTGTGTGTGTGTGTGTGTGTGTGTGTGTGTGTGTGTGTGGTTTTAGTTTTGGAGCCATACCTGGTGGTTTTCAAGACTTATTCCTGCCTCTGTGCTCAGGGATTATTCCTGGTATGGCTTAGCAGAGATATGAGGTCAGGGTCCAAATACAAGTCAGCCATGTGCAAAGCTAATTAATTACCTTACCTACTCTACTATCTCTCTACTCCTTTACATATGTGGGATTAAAAAAATATATTTGTTTTGTTTTTGTCTCAGTGATACCCAGGGGTTAGGCCTGGCTCTGAGGTTAGTGATCACTACTGGTAGTGCTATGAAGACCACTAGTGGTGCAGGGGATCAAACCATAGTTGGCAATAAGCAAGGATTCTTTCTCCACACTACCTCTACTTCTACAGCCTCTGAATGCCCCTTCTAACATTCAGGTATACATACATATCTGATGATAGACAACACTGTATGGGTCATGCCACAGGCTCTGCCCTGGAACAGACAAAGCCACAAGGATGTGGGCCTAGTTTATCCTGGCATCCTGCTGACTTTATGCTACCCATAAAGGCCACTCAACAGGCTTGTGCAATCAGTGAGGATCATAGCTTAGACTCTCCAGTCACTGGGTGTCCTATCCTTGCCAGGTGGCAGAGAAATTGTGGGAAATTTGATAGACAAGGCTGGGTTGGCCAACCTCAGAGCTCTCTGGAGAGGAGCTGGAGACGGTCTTGGGCATCATGAACTGGTACACATGTCCTTGCCCACACATCTAAGAGATGTAAATGTATAAAAGACAGATTTGGGGGCCGGGCGGTGGCACTGGAGGTAAGGTGCCTGCCTTGCCTGCGCTAGCCTAGGACGGACCATGGTTCGACCCCCCGGTTCCCCATATGGTCCCCCAAGCCAGGAGTGACTTCTGAGCGCATAACCAGGAGTAACCCCTGAGCGTCACCAGGTGTGGCCCAAAAAAACAAAAAAACAAAACAAAACAAAAAGACTGATTTGAGCACCTGACTCCCATTCTAAGGGATCCCTGGGCACATAGTCCTAAAACCTAGGACCATAGTGATGTCATGGAGGATGACTCTACCTGGTCCCAGCCCTTATTCTTTGTTTCTGTGCACTTTATATTCTGCTGCAATGTGAAAAAGAACTCTCATAGCACCTAGTTTGTACTCTCCACCTTCCTTGCAGTATCCCATCCAGTGGGCATTTCTGACTGGAAATATCTCTACCCATGCCACCATCTTCTCTGACTCTCTGCAAACTTCAAAATTCAGTCCATGTGTCACCTTCTCTGGAAAGTCTTTCTGGACTTCCTCCTTGTTTTCCATAGGCTGGGAGGTTGCACGATGACCCAAACACACATAGGACTTAGCTTGAGAGATGGGGTAGTTGCTGTATTATTGAACTAAACTCCCAAACAGAGCAGCGTCCTTGGACTCATGCACCTGCATTTTATTGACACTGTTTATTTCTTTTTTTTTTCTTTTTTTCTTTTTTTTTGGTTTTTGGGCCACACCCAGTGACGCTCAGGGGTTACTCCTGGCTATGCGCTCAGAAGTCGTTCCTGGCAGGCACGGGGGACCATATGGGAACCGGGGGATCGAACCGTGGTCCATCCTAGGCAAGGCAGCAGGCACCTTACCTCCTGCGCCACCTCCCGGCTCCCGACACTGTTTATTTCTAATTATACATAATAGCTCATTAAAACCATAGGCTGTTTAGAAAATGCAAGTGCACAAAAAAGACACATCATTCATCTCCCCACCCCTCAAACACTTGGAGTACCAAACCATCAGTTATGTCCTGATTTGTGTTTTCCCACTTTTTACACATGCACACACAAACACACTGACACTACAGACTAACACACTCTGATGGATCTATAGCTTAAAAACAAAACAAAACAAAAATAATACAAGATTGTTCTCATGCTCATAAGCTGCCAGGGTCATTAACAAGAGTTCTCAGAGTCCCCATAACAGGAAGACATGAAGTAAATAGAAATGGAAAGTTCACAGCTGTGGTCTTCTTCAGAGAAATTACAATCAGCTCTGTTCGAACTGTTATACCTGCTCTTCAAAATTACAGTATATAAACATTTTCCCATGTCAGTAAATTATTATATTTATATTATATTTATATGTTATTATACAACCACATCTGAGTGCATCGACAATATTGCCATCAGATCTGCACATTCTAATTTACTTAAACATCCCACCACAGCATGTGTGCATGCTGCTGATGAGTATTATGAACAATAATCAAAATAACTTTTCATTATAAAATTTCTAAAAATGTAGCAGTACACTCTTTTTTAAAAAGTAGATCAGTAGAGGGGCTGGAGTGGTGGCACAGATCTGCCTTTCATGCGCTAACCTAGGACTGACCCAGACCCCAGCGTCCCAAATGGTCCCCAAACCAGGGGCAATTTCTGAGTGCATAGCCAAGAATAACTTCTGAGTGTCCTTGGGTGTGACCCCAAAACAAAAACAAAAACAAAGTAGATCAGTATATTGTAGAATTGATGAATCAAAGAACAGGTATATCTTTAAACCAGTGGTCCTCAAACTTTTTAAACAGGGGACTTCAGACCTTTGGAGGACTGGACTACAGTACAAACAAAAACTATGAACAAATTCCTATGTGCACTGCATAGATCTTATTTTGAAGCTAAGAAACAAAACGGGAACAAATACAACATGTGGCCCACGGGTAGTAGTTTGAGGACCACTGCTTTAAACCTTAATATATTTTATTGACTTGCTCTGAACACACATTGTATTATTTTTAGTTATTTATTACCATTATACCACTGCAATTTATAATTATTAGTATCATTGTGTCATTAATAATTTAATTGTGCTATTTCGCATGAATCACAAACTTAAAAAAGATGAACGCTAATTTCCAACACTATTATGATAGTGTTGTTCGTTTAGATAAGGAAAAATAATTATCTATGTACTAAGTAGATATTATACTTGGTTCCAGATTGGAATGAATCAATGTATCACTGACTCAATGCATTAGAAAGAGTAACAACTAATCTAGTGTTCTGGAACTGATAATGGTTGTAATCTTCAAATCTAGAGGATATAGAAGAGTCTTAAGAGAAATTCTACTTACTTATTAGGCAACTGTTTAAGTTCATATGAAAAACTGAGGTAATGTTCAAGGACTGGAGGAATGTAGGTCTGAAAAGGTCTATAAATTTGTTACAGGTATGCTGGATAAGCTACAGTTATAGAAAGGGTGAAAAGAGCTGAACTAAGAGAGTTGAAAGTAGGAAATGTTGCCTTTGCCTGGGAAAGTGCAAAAGCCACTGGCTTTGAAATTAAAGATATTTCTACAAATCTCATGTTTAGATGGTGCTGAGGCCTCATTTCCTCTCCGGGACCTTAGTTTAGTTGCGCATAGATCTGGAAAGTCAAATAAAATTTCAACCAATGCTTTATAAACAGCATATGATATCAATCAACAACAGCTTTATGGCCCTTCTCTCTCCAAGTTTGATTTCATAATCCCTACAATGGGCCATCCCTGGGCCCAAGAACTGATACATATATGGTCACTCCCTACCTTGCGGGCAGCATGATGTTGGGGAGACATGTTCAAAATTGGCTCTAATGCCAACCAGCCATCAGACTCTGGGTGTGACTGTGGTCTTCTAGCCACGACCATCAGAATAATCTGTTATTCTTGGTGTTTATGAAACAAATTAGCCTCACTCTTTAAAGAAGTCAAAATTACTTTTAAAAGTGTTTATGAGTTGTTCAAGTAACTATGAAATCTGAAACAGATTGTGGAATCTTTTTTTCTGGATTTCACAAAGGAGTCTGGGAAAGACTCATGCGTTTAGTAAGAAATATTTTGCTCATTAGCTGGTGACATCATGCACTCTGAAATCAGGAGATTTTTGTCAGCATATGGAAAAAAAAGATGAAATTCCATTCTTCTCCCAGTGGTGCTGTGTAACACTGAAATAATCTTGTTGGCTGTTTCAAAATTAACTAGTAGATGCCAGATTCGGAGGAGGAGGAGGAAAAGGAAGAAGCGGAGGAGGAGGAAAAGATAACTACATGACACTTTTATTTGTAAAAAGGATTTGAAAATTTGAGGTAATACTACCCTTCCCCAAGGGGCAAAGTCTTGTCAATGCTCTATTCACTTAAGAAACTGTTTTTAAAAGCAACTGTTAAACCAAAGAAGCAGCAAATGGAATGGAATGTGTCACAATAAATGATTATTTTTCTTCTTTATTTATATGATGGGGCCACAGTGCTGCAGATGGAATCCAGGGCCTCACACATGTGTATTCCCAGTGAGCCCCATTACATCCCTGGTCCTAAATTGCTTTTTTACTTCAATTTGAAATCTTGAATTTTTTTTTAAAGTCACTCCCCCAAATAAAATTTGCTGCTTTACCATCAGAAGGGAGAAACTCTAAGAAGTTAAGAATTTTGGAGGGGAAATGTTTGTTTTTGAGCTATACCCTGAAATGCTCTAGGGTTACTCTTGGCTGTCCACTCAGAAATTATTCTGGCAGTGTTGAAAGGTTTGTATGTATGATGCCAAGATCAAACCCAGGTTGGCTGCATGCAAGGCAAACACCCTGCTTATCACTCACTCAGGCTTCTAGAACTTATTAATTCTTTTTTTAAAATTTTTAAACTTTGTTTATTTATTTATTTATTGGTTGTTGGGTCATACCTGCAGCCTCAGGGACTACTCCTGGCTCTGCACTCAGAAATTGATCCTGGCAGGCTCAGGGGACCATCTGGGATGCTGGAAATCAAACCAGGTCCATTCTGGGTATGCAGCATGCAAGGCAAACGCCCTACCGCTGTGCTATCTCTCTGGCCCATAGAACTTATGAATTCTTAAGGCAAACCTAGGGAGGCCCTGAATACAAATCAATCCACCTACCCTACATCAACAAAACCTCTAAGTCCATGGAACTTTCTTATAAGGCAAGGAAAAAAGGAGAAACAAGAGAAGAGATAAGGGACCAGAATGGTGGTGCAGTCTGTAGGGTGTTTGCCTTGCATGCTAACCTAGGATGGGCCTGGTTGGATCTCCTGTGTCCCACATGGTCCCCCAAGCCAGGGGCGATTTCTGAGCAGATCGCCAGGAGGAATCCCTGAGTGGTATCAAGTGTGACTCAAAAAAAAAAAAAAAAAAAGAGATGAGAGAATTGACTTTCTTATGTATGCTGAAACAATGGGCACTTTTCCTGCTTGGGATTATTTCTGATTGTCCATAAATCAGCAAACCCAAAGCTAAGTGGGTGAGGACACTGGTAGAGGGAAGTCAACACCCGTGGTGGGATTAATATTATACGATTTGAACATTGTACTTCTGAAACACAACTATGAATAACTATGTCAATTATGGTGCCTTAGTATTTAGCAAAAAATAAAATTATTTTTTTAAAGAAAAGTTAAGGTGACAAAAGACGAGTTAAGGTTGATAGAGTGTGCTGGGAAGCACAATGCAGACTACAGCAAAATAGCAAGCCTACTCATTCCCCCATGCATTGGATTCCCACAAAGCTGGTGCTATGGAAAAAAAAATGATTCAAAACAGGACTGCCAAGTAGGGCAATTACATATGTGTTTGAAAGGCTAATTTCTGGAACTGAGGGGGTAGTTTTCATCCCAGAAGTGTTAAGTCTCCTAAGGGACTGGGTGGTGTATGCAAAGTCACATTACTTTTATGGCTTCTTAGGCAGGCTGACTCATGGGTCAGGCATGATGTTCTCTAGGACAGAGCAGCAAAGCAACCTTGCCTAGGCATGTGATGGTGTGAAAAGGGAAGAACTAATGGAGCCACCATGGCAGCACAGAGAAAGGAAAGACACCTTTCTTAGGGGAAAATTCCTACTACTCCTACAAAACCTACACCATCAAGTGAGTAAAGTCATCTGCAGAGCAAGATAGCTGGTCACTATCAACAACCTCAACACAATTTCCTTTATGTGTGCAGATAAATAATAAAAGAAAAAATGCTTAAATATGTGAATTTACTCCTATTTTAAAGAAACCTAGACTGTACAGCCAGAAAGTACAGAGCTCACAGAACTTCCCTTTAATGCCCCTGACCCTGGTTTGATCCTTGGCACCATATAAGTTCCCCAGGGCACTACCAGGATTGATCCAGGGCTAAGCCCTAGACACTACTGGGTGTGACCCCAAAACAACACAAAGCAAAACAAAACAAATCCAGGCTGTATCCTTGGAAAAGAAATCATGTGAAACAAGAAAAGTGGTTTGTGATCATCTAATTGGCAAAACTCTCAGGTCAGGATGACTGTTGAAAACTATACCACAGAACAGCATTCCCATGACAACTAATAGAGTAAGACGAGCCTCAACTGCCCTCTGTCTGTCTGTCCATTCATCCATATTTATACAGATTCAGTAATATGAATGCTACTAAAAAATTAATGAAAATATCCTAGGCTAAGCGAACAGGGAAAATGTACATAGTCGATATATCACAACTTGTTTGTTTGTTTGGGGGCCACACCTGGTGATGTTTAGGGGTTACACCTGGCTATGTGCTCAGAAATTGCTCCTGGTTCAGGGGACCATTAGGATGCCGGGGATCGGACCCAGGTCTGTCCTGGGTCAGCCACGTGCAAGCCAAATACCCTACTGCTGTGCTATCATTCTGGCCCTAATATGTCACAAGTTTTAAATTACACTATCAAACTAATGGGAAAAACATCTATTTGAACCAATGTAAAAGGTCTTCATTTTTCTGAAAGCCAGATGGGTGAGAATCTTAAGAATCATGCCCTCTTACTTCAAGTCTGGAAGGAAGACAACTGTGTGACCTTCAGAAGAGTAATGAGTGAAAAATGGAAAGTCAAGAGGAAGGCTGAACCCCACTGAATTCCATTGGGAATCAAAGAAATAAACAAGCGTCTACACTCTACCCCTCCCATAAAGCAAGTGGTGTGAACCATGTCGCATCTTATTTAATCAAATTGTAGGAGAAAAAAACAGAGTCCCATGTGTCTCAATGAAAACAACACACCACATCAACTGGATTTCCTCCTTTCTTGGCATTTATATTAAGTGATGAAAACAAAATAAACACTGAAATTGATCTTAAATAAAGAAGCTTGGAAGAAAAGAGACAATCAGAATTGGAAATCACAGGTAACATGACAGTGTTTCAGCCAATAATGGTTTGCATAGAATGTTGCCCCCCCCCCCCAGACAGACTATGGTAGTATCTAGCAGACTTGCCATGTGGGTTTGTTTAAGCATATCCTATAAAATTCAACAATAATAGAACTGCTCACCATATCTCCATCATTAAGAAATATGTATCTATATGATCACAAACAGATAAAAGTAGCACTCTTGCTGTACACACAGAAAATTTGACTTAAGTCAGTCATGCATGACCAAGGTCAAAAGCAACTGTACAAAAAATTATAGCAAGGCATAGTGAAGCATGGAAAACCACCAAGATCCTATTTTTGGCTCTGATCTCATCATAAAATGAAGCTAGAACAGAAGAACGGGAAGGAATTCCTAACCATTGCTTCACCTTATTAAACAATTTAATCTGTATTACAAATACTAGATAAAAAACATGAATGATATAAATGTTATATATTTAAACATAGGAAAACAAAAGCCCCAACCAACTCATTACAGAACCAAAGAAAAAGAGTGAGCGACAAAATACAAATAGAAGAATAATTAAAATAGCTATGCAGAGACAGTTACATTATTTAAATTCATGTCTCCATATGATCCAAGTTTTGAAATTTACCCATCTTTTCATTTTGACCTTTAGCTTTACTGCTCCTTCTACCTGCTTTATGGTTCTCTTCCTTCTCTCAGAGAATTTTTCACAGACATCAGCAGTCTTCTGAGAGAAATTTCCACGCTCTCTCCACTGGCCTTAATGGATTTCATGTGTCTTTATTACACTAAGTTGAATTATTTCAATTAAGTCACCAACCATGTTATTCACCTGTATGCCTCCTCTCTCATAGAGACACTCCCTCTGTAGAGAAGTGGATTAATCTAGTAGGTGCCCAGGAATGTTTGCACAATTTATGAGGAAAAGAATGTGCAAGATGACATTCTTTCACTTACAAAGTACAAAGCAAAAAAGTGTCATTTTAGGAATTAATTATGCATTGTTAATTGACATAGTACTATTAGCCATGCAATTAACATGGAATATTATCAGGGGTGGTATGGTAAAAAAATATAGGAATAAGAAAAGAGTAAAGGGTAGTCCTACCAAAAGAAGTAATTTGGTAAATAATTAGAATGAGTAGTTCTTTTGTCTGGTTTGGGGGCTACACCCAGAGTGAATTCAGGAATTACTCCTGGCAATACTCGGGGGACCATATGAGATATCAGAGGATCGGCTGTACTATCACTCTGCCCTGAATAATTAGAATTTGAATTCAAAATTGATCTCATTATAAAATATTGCTCTCCAAAGACAACTATTGTCTTACGTCTGACTCGTAGGTGTTCTGATATAAAGGAAACTGTGGCTTAGAATTAAATAGAATTAAAAATGATCAATACTCCTAAGACTTCAATTTGTTGGTTTTGTTTGGTGGCAGCTCTCAGTCTGAATCTTACTCTTGAGCCACAAATGGTCTGGGACTAGATTTCTTCAATTATTATATATAAATTAATCTCTTCATTTATAAGATTTGGCATGACGAATCGATCTCATTAACATGATGAATATACATATATAATAAAATGTGGGGCAGACATTCTTTTACCTCAACCTAAGGTTATTTCTCAAAAGCAAAGCGAAAAATATAAATACACAACCTTAACCCAAATTATAATATAATTACCTGCATTTCGGTAAAAGAAGTGACTAGGGAAGGGTGTGCTATTTGATTTGGATGCCATGTTCTAGGTTGGACAAACGAAACTGCCATTTTTATAGCTAGCATTTTGAGTTTCACATGGTTCAGTCTAAAAAAGGAAACCACAAACCAGTAATTATCCAAAAGCTATATTGTTTTCCATGTTAAAAAAAAAACAGGACCCCTTAGAATATGTAGAAGTAGGTATTTTGTCATTGTGTTCATATCTGGAGACCATCTGCAGTATCCCAGCTCCCTGAAACTACAGAAACCAGCAAAGATAAATGCACCTGGTAAATGTGCCAGGGGCAGTCATTTATTCTGAATATCACCATGTTCACTCTGAGAGTGCCCTTCAAGCATAACCTGTAGGGAATCTATACCCACATGCTCAATGGTACCCTTCACTTCATCAGCACTAATGCTTTCTTCAATATTCACAGCACAATTAAGGGATCCTTCTTCTCAACCCAACTCCTCTGGCCCAGACACTTTCTGAAATCATACCAGGCCCATCTCCAGGCCCTCTCATATAAGAGTACCTTCTGAAACAGACAACAAATGGATGATGTGTTTGGTAAAGCATAACCAAGTAAACACTCATGATTTACATGAAGCATGTTCTAACACTTCTAGCTTATAAATCCCTAAGTCAACAGGGGCACTGCTACCAAGTTTGGTATTTCTAACAGTAGAACTTTTTTAACTCCATTACTTAGAGAATGACAGAAAAGAAAAGTAAAAGATCAAATCATACAATCTGACATCCCTTGGGTATGTCTTTTGTGCTATGTAAACCTTCCAGCACCTTTCATGGGAGAGAAATGTTTGCCCCTGTTTGACAAGAGAAAAATAAAGCTACAAAGAGAAGTCACTTACCCACTAGTTCAGAGCAAGATTGTAATAGACCTGTCATTGGAAACCAATGTCTGGTGAAAGTCTGAGAGAGGAGCTGGGCCCCTGGTCAGTCATGAGGGGAGAGGTAGGTAAGCCTCTGTTCAAACTTCCTTTGAAAATGATGCTCTTGCAAGACTCACAACAAGTCAACAGCTCACACGTTGGCCCTTTTCCCCCCGTGAGAATGATGGGATGGGAAGGTGGTGTGAAATAAATGACATAAAGTTGTCCTAAGAAATGGGCCTCAGTCAGATTTATCCAAATCAGACAAATGCATGATTTCTGTCTATTTGTCAATACATATTTTAAAAAAAACTTTATTTATTGATTGGTTGGTTGGTTGGTTGGCTTTTGGTCTACACCCAGTGGTGTTCAAGAGTTACTCCTGGCTCTGCACTAAAAAATTGCCCCTGGCAGGCTGGGGGACCATATGAGATGTGGAACTTGAACCAGGCCCCTCGTGGGTCAGCCGCATGCAAGGCAAATGCCTTACCACTAAGCTATCTCTCCAGTCCCTTACACTGATTTTTTTTATTTTTCTTTGCACTCTACTCTCATCTTAAGCTATGAAATCTAAGGAATCTTTGTTCATACTCATTTAAAGAAAAGTTAGTTATGTTCCTATTTAACACCCTTAGTGACCAAATCTCTTAAATTGACGGTAGGTTATTATTCTGTTCTTTCTTCCCCAAAATGAAATTTCTAGATAGTACCCACAAAAAAACAATCATATAAATGTCTGAAAATACAAGGAAAATAACTTACTTATAACCTACCTACATTTAGGCAGATTTAGAAAAAGTTCAATTATTTGGAAGTAATGTAATACAGCAGAGAGTAAAGAGTTGGCTGATATCTGTAGTAAGGACATATTTATTTATGGCCTTGGCAAATCATTAGTGTCAAGCTATATTTTTCTTCTTTCCATAGGCCATATTCCATGAGAAACGAGCAACATTTCCCTTTCAAATGAAGAGCACAGCATCTGCCAACTGCCTTCTGAAAGCTTCAGCAAGCAGATCCACATTTCAGCCATAAATCAAAACTTAGGACACATATTCAAATCAATATATTGAGTGAAAAAATTCTCTAGGAAAGAGAAATGATGGCAAGAATGGAAACACCAATAATATAATCAAATAGGTTGAATGGTTGAAAACTAGCGTGCCTGAAAGTTCTTTGCAAAATTCAATAATACATAATATCAGACAGTATGGAGATAAAAAGGGTCACAAAGATATTTAAGCAGGTAAAGAGGGCTCTTGCCTTGCATATGGCTAATCTGGGATTGATCCCTGGCACCCCATATGGTCCACTAAGCCTTCCGAGTGATACTTAATGCCAGGTGTGTCTCCAAAACAGACAAAATAGGTGTAAAATGCAGGGATGGGACTTAGTAGTATAGCATTTACCTTGCATGTCTGAGCCCTGAGTCCAAGGCAAGGAAGGAAGGAAGGCAGGAAGGAAGGAAGGTAGGAAGGAAGGAGGGAAGGAAGGAAGGAAGGAAGGAAGGAAGGAAGGAAGGAAGGAAGGAAGGA
>PVKC010045980.1:0-11318 GCA_004027635.1 Crocidura indochinensis
CCGCCCAAAACCCAAAAAAACAAAACAAAACAAAAGAAAAAACAAAGCAAGAATTTATATAAGTAGCTACCTTACAGTCAGTACAGATGCGGGTGTAGGAAGAGAAACCAATTTTCTAATTAAGCACAGTAGATTGATGTTCTTGTTTCCTACACATGTCAGGGATGGAAAAATTTTACAGTGAAAAACTTTTCTACCCTCTTTGAATTCTTCAGGGTTTAATCAGGTCACCTACTTCAACAATAAATGCACAATAAAGGAGAGCAAGGAGGGAAAGGATAGCAGAAAGAATCCGAATATGAAGCAAAGTGAATTGAAAGACTGCTAGAGAATAAACTGTGCTGTGGGTTTTGTTGCCTTTCAATCCAGCTGTTCACTTTACAAATAACTCTGGTCTGAAAAGGAAAATTTAAATTCTGCCACCACCCCTTTTGTCTCATTTTGAGATTTTGTCATTCAAGTTAAGTGGAATTAATAATGAAACTGAATATATAAATATCTCCCATTTCCTTTTTTGTTTTGTTTTGTTTTGGGGCCACACTCTGTGGTGCTCAGGGATTACTCATGGCTGCCTGCTCAGAAATAGCTCCTGGCAGGCACGGGAGACCATATGGGATGCCGGGAACCAACCACCTTAGGTCCTGGGTTGGCTGCTTGCAAGGCAAACACCGCTATCTCTCTGGCCCCAATATCGCTCATTTCCTATGACTATATCTTATATAAAACATTTAAAATTTCCTTCCTAAACATCAAGCCACATTAAAAGGAAAATATTTTTATCATTAAACTAATGGGATTCATCTTATGTTATGGAGAAAATGAATAATAGGAAACATTTACTCAATGAATGAAAGACCTGCTGTCTTTATTCTGTAGATAAATATCAAAAGGGATGAAAGTAATCTTTCTTTCATGAGTCTTGGCTACATGAAATGTTTAAAGTAATGAACTAAAAATACTTTAAATATTAATTAAGAAAATTCCCACTTTCAATTTTTTTGTTCCTTCTGAATTATATACCCATATGTAAGAAACAAGGAATAAAACAGAAAAGTTCAAGATCAGATTGTTCGGGGTTAGTGGGAATTATTTTCTTCTAGGTATTTTCTGCTAGATATCTTAGCTTCTAATAAAAGAAACTAAATTTTCCCAAATAAAATTCCAAGGAAGAAAATAATGTATGTGACTTCTGTGACTATAGTTAGGTGTTGATTTATTTTTTTCAGCTTTGCCCCCCAAACTGGTTATTTTCTTCCAAGGCCTGACTTCTGGGTTTTAAATAAATACAATTTAAAATACCACCAACACTATTATCATTGGGACCAAAGGATAACCAGCAGTAGGGCATTTACCTTACATGTAGTCAAGTCAACACCAGTTAGAGCCTGGTTCAATTCCTGGCATCCCTCATGTTCCCCCGAACCTGCTGGGGAATGATTTCTGAGCACAGAGCCAGGAGTAACTTCTGAATGCTGCTGAGTGTGACCCCAAAACCAAAAAAAAAATTATCATTTATTTCATTGATTCATATAGACTTGATTGAGTGTTGGACCCACAAAGATGAGTGAGTCACTCTAACTTATGTTTTTGAACTCAGACCATAACTGTCTGTATCAACCTTTAGAGTTGGAACTTAAATATATGTTCAACTCAATCACTACAGTGTAACATAGAGCAACTATATATAGCTTTATAAAACTTTCATTACTTACCAAATAAACATCCTGGGAAATATTTATAGACCAATACATAACAATCTTATTCTGTTTTCATGTGTGCAACTTAAGAGTGATTTAATTTTCCAACTTGAGATCTGGAGAGCAAGCTAGGATTGACACTTTATAGTGGACCAAGGATATTCTGGTCCTATAGCAGATTTTCTGTTGTCTGAGTAGCTTCCTTATAGACTAGCTTTCCCTTGCCCTTATCAAAGCATTTTCCTAGTAATTCAGAAAAAAGAATAACATATTTATTTTATTTTTTTTTAATTTTTTATTTTGAAATATGAGAACAAAGATGTAAAGAAAGAGGACAAGGTAAAGTTACAGTGGAAGGACGATCACCCATAAACAGATTTCACATAAGTCCCCTTGCTGATATCTTAACATTGAGCTTTTAGCCAAAGAATATTAACAAAAACAAAATAGAACCCATATACAATTACTTTGTCCCTCAAGACCCCAGATTGTAATACATATTTCTTAGCAGCACATCAAGCATTCTAAAACCATAGAACTTATGTAACTCCTTAAACTTTGAAGGGATAGTACCTTTTTTTTTTTTTTTTTTACATTTCCAGGCTTATGCATATTAGTTTAAGTTAGCTTTAAAAGTGGGTGCTTCTTTTTAAGGAAGAATAACATATTTAAATTGATAAATACTCCATATTACAATTACAGAATTCTTTTTTTTTCTTCAGTTTTGTGAGTTTAATTTACACCCTTCAGTGCTTAGCTTTGTGCTCATGAATGACCCCTAGCAGAACTCAGGGGAATTGTATGGAATTCCAGGGATGAAACCAGCATCTGCTCTGTGCAAGGCGAGTCTTACTCCTGTAATATCTTTCTGACTTCACAGCATCCTATATCAAACCATTTTTCTGTTTGGATTTTGAAACACAAGCCTCTATGTTTAGGATAGAACCATGTGGGCAATTGGGAATCTAAGCCAGTAGGCAAGTGCCCTACCCACTTCACTAACACTCCAATCCTGACTTTTTTTTTTTTTATTTTTAGGACATTTATGTCTTTACTTTTCCTCAACCTCACGTAAACACAAGCATTTTTGTTCTTCTGCATTTGTATGATCTCCCAAAAGTACAATTAATGACTTACTTTTATAAGCATTTTTATCTTTCTTAAAACCTAATCCTACAGAATTTCCAAGAAAACCAAAAAGTCAAGATTTGTCTTTCAAGGAACACAATCTTCCAACTTATTTCCACATAGATTCCAATGGTTCCATGACTAGAAAATAAAACACAAATTATATGCTCCCAAGATTTTCATGTCATTTAAAAATTTATTAGCAGAGCCCGGAGAGATAGCACAGAGGTGTTTGCCTTGCAAGCAGACGATCCAGGACCAAAGGTGGTTGGTTCGAACCCCAATGTCCCCTAAGGTCCTCTGTGCCTGCCAGGAGCTATTTCTGAGATGACAGCCAGGAGTAACCCCTGAGCACTGCCCGTTGTGGCCCCAAAACAAAACAAAACAAAACAAATACTCTTTGAAAGAAATTCTAAGGCAGCCTTTAATAAAAAGAATTAAAAGAATTAAATGTAAACTTACTAATGGCATTAAATTCACAAACAAAACAAGATTAAAAATTTATTAGCAATATTTGGTTGCTGATTAATAAAACAAGAGAGTACTTTCATAATAATTTCCAAAAATGAAGAAAGAGTATTTGAGAGAGAAAAATGAAGAAATACAATGTTTGTAGTTCAAACTCTTACCTAACAGTAATAAACTTTAAATGGAAGTTGCTGTAAACTTTCTAAAAAAAAGATACAAAATATAGAAACAAAATAGATTTCTACATATTGTTCATCTCCTATGATGAATAAATACTCCATATTATATTTAAAACTACTTGAAGCTAAAGGAAACGTCAATATAATTTATAATTTGTAGGGGAAAAGAGTACACACATAATTCTATCCAAAAAGCAGTAGTACAAATAGAAAAAATACTTGTCACTTAGTGAAGTATTCTCTTTAACAAATGCTCAGACTGTCAGAAAATTTTTTGAGTGCTATAAAATAGAATTCTTCTGGAACCAGAGCAATCCATGTGCCTCGCACATGGCTAACCCAGGACGATCCTGGGTTCAATCCCCAGTGTCCATATGGTATCCCAAGTAGGAACGATTACTGAGCGCATAGCCAGGAGTAACCCCTGAGTGTCACTGGGTATGGCCCTGAAGAACAAACATAAGAATAGAATTCTTCTATACTCATTCTACCAACACATGTACCTACTACTTGCAACATAGTGAATTTATTTCAATAGAGTAATCAATGCCCTAAGTTTAATTATCAGGCAAATTCCACAGTTTACATCAAGATTCACTCTTGGTATAAATTCTGCCAGGTTTTAACAAATGTACAATGATTTTTTTTTTTTTTTTGGTTTTTGGTTTTTGGGTCACACCCGGCAGTGCTCAGGGGTTACTCCTGGCTCCATGCTCAGAAATTGCTCCTGGCAGGCACGGGGGACCATATGGGACACCGGGATTCGAACGGCTGACCTTTTGCATGAAAGGCAAACGCCTTACCTCCATGCTATCTCCCGGGCCCTGTACAATGATTTTTATCTTTTATTATAATATCTTTTTTTAGATAAGTAACATCTTTATTATATATATAGCAGTATAGGCCATACATATCATCCTATAATAGTTTAAATTTAAGGGTGCTTATTTGCCTTAAATTCAGTATATTATTCAGCCTTCCCTACCTCCATTCTCATAGCTCTCAGACTCTGTGGATTTATGTTTTCCCCAGAATATCATAAAGAGGAAATCTTAGATTGGCTTCTTTTACTTATGTGAAATATGCATTTTAGATACTTCTGTGTTTTCCCATAGTTTGATAGCTCATTTCTTATTGTACTGAGTAAATTCCTTTTGTTGAATGTATTAAAGTTTACCTATTTTCTTACTTTGAGAGCGTCTTGGCTATTTCCTATTGTGGCAACTATAAATAGAGTTAAATTTCTAAGTGGAAGATATTTTTGTGGCAATGAGTTTTCAATTCATTGGAATTAAATACAACATTCAATTATTTTTGTTTTATTTTGGGGGAATATCCAGCACTGCTCAGGGGTTAGTCTTGGTTCTTTGTTCAAAAATTACTCCTGACAGTGCTCAAGGAACAATATGGATGCTAGCAATGGAACCTGGGTTAGCCATGTGCAAAGCTGTACTATTGCATAGGCCCTCATAATTTTTAAAAATAGATTTAAATTTTGGATTTTGTTTTGTTTCCATTTTTGGTGCTAGGGATGGAATCCAATAACTTATACATGCAAAACATTCACTAGACTACTCAGCTACAATTTCAGAATTCATTTTAAGGTTCATAGGAACATTTAGAAAAAGACCAGACTTTCCATTTAACTTCTACCTTTGTCCCGATCAATTGCCCTTCCCCATTCAACATGCTTTTAAATTTGCAAATTTCCAAATCACTGAAGGCTAAATTAGCTGATATTTCAGGCTACAACCCGTAATTTTTCTCTTAGCCAAGAAAAAAAAACATTTTTTTCTGAATCTAGTTTAAGAAACTTTTATTATGCAAGACTTTGTTAAAATAAAGCAAGACCAATACATGTAATCCAGCAATTCGATGTTTTCCTAACATTTTGGTCATTGTTACAGACATACTCAGAATGGAGTCTGTCAATCAACGATTACTATACTTCAGTTATGTATGTTGGCACAATTTTCAGCAGCAAAATCTAAATCCTTCATATCTTTGTCCCTAGTACCATTATGTCACTAATACCAAAATTTTGATGGTGAGGCTCACTCTTTACAGTCCCAGGGCTAGTGACTCTTTTTCAGTAAATATAATTTCTTGGTTTACTCAGAAAATAATTCAGTTCAATTTTCTAGAATACTAAGAAACATAGAAGCTACACAGTGAAGTGAAATATAATACTAAAAAGTATCCAATAGCTCAGTTGCTCAGCAACATCACATTGCTATCCCTTCATTCTGCACCTGTGAAGGCAGGGACTAGACCTTTATACAACATTTCCCAAAAAAAATTAAAATACTTTCAAGAATGGCACTCCTTACAAAATTAAATGGCCACTGTCTTGTGATGTCCACTTTCTTTTTTTGGGGGGGAGGGGCCACACCCGGTGATGCTCAGGGATTACTCCTGGCTATTCGCTCAGAAGTCGCTCCTGGCAGGCACGGGGGACCATATGGGGAACCGGGGGATCAAACCGCTGTCAGTCCTAGGTTAGCGCAGGCAAGGCAGGCACCTTACCTCCAGCGCCACCGCCTGGCCACTTGATGTCCACTTTCATGTTGCTAGTCTCCCATGTCGAATCCTCACTACAAGGGAGCTTGGGAGTATTTCTTCAGAATGACCACTGCCCCAATACTGGAAGTTAACAGAATTGTTTGATATAGATAAGAGTTATTCTCTGGGGCTGGTGAGGTGGTGCTAGAGGTAAGCCTTGCAAGTACTACCCAAGGAAGGACCGCTGTCGAATCCCCCCCCCGTCCCCCCCCAACCGTGTCCCATATGGTTCCCTCAAGCCGTAGGCAATTTCTGAGCCCTTAGCTAGGAGTAACCCCTGAGCATCAAGCGGGTGTGACTCGAAAAAAAACAAAGAAAACTCCTCCCCCCCAAAAAATAAGAAACAGCCTTTAAATGGAAACAGCCTTGTTAGCCTAAATGGAAACTTAATTTTTTAAATGGAAAAAGATAGACAAAATGGAGTCCCTCCAGCTCTTGACTTCACAGTATCACAGTCTTCAAGGATTAGAAGACTGATGGCTAGAACTTATTTTAATTATCTATTTTGTAAGCTTATCTGAATATAAGAAACATATGATATTTATTGTTAATAACAGATTCTTATACTCCATTAAAGCAACTGAAGTGGAATCACTTTAACAAACCATATAATCCATCCCATTCGAGCAAGTTTTGGAATATAAATATTTTTATTCTATTCGTATTTCCTTTGGTATCAGCCTTAGATACTGTTCTCTCATCCATACATGTCCCAAGATTCAGAATATTCTAGCAATAGGGCAAACTAAATCATAATATTTGGTAGTGATAATTACTATACCTGTAGATTTCACAGAATTTTGTTAGAATAATTTCAATCTTTTACTGCATAGACCATACGTTTCTGTTAACTAATTTTTTTAAAAAAAGCCGGGAGTTTTAAATAGTCAAATTCTGCAACATTTGAATTTTGTCATATATTAGTTTGTGAATCTAATTATAAAAAGATAATTAAACTCCACTTATTAAAAACAGCATTTATCTTGAGATTCAAAAATCCATTTGCTTTAATCCTTTAAAGTACTTTCTTTGTTCGATTTTTCAATAATCTCATTAATCCTTACAGTATTACCAATTCCCATATAGCCAGAATTTTATATTTGCTTGATGGCCTAAAATTATATAAAGTTTTAGAGATGTTATATTAAATGAAATCATATTCATGGTCTTTATTTTTTAAGTTGCCTGCTATTTTTAAAAGTATTTTTGTGGTTTTTGTTCTCAATGATTACTTTTGGCTTTGTGCTCAGGAGTCACTTCTGATGGTGTTCAAGTGGCCAGAAGGGCTGAATGCAAGGGATTGAACCCAGGCTACCTGCTATACTGTAATTACTCCAGCCCTTTTTTTTTTTTCTTTTTCTAGGTGGTGAGCCATGAGCTTTATTTACTCTACTGCAAGGAACTCCTTCAGCTCTAATTAACTAAGCAGTATTCCTCAAAAGCTTCCAAGAATCCCTGAAAAGCCCTGTGGACACCAGCAGCATGGGCTCATCTCCAGCAGCTCGGCTCTGACAGTCAAAGAGTAAGAAAAATGTTCATGACAACTTCTGTAAATACGTAAAGCCAATATACAGCAAAAAGCCCCTGAGCAGGGAAACGGGCAGCCGTGGCTCCCCTCCAGCCCTTTTTTAAAAGTCTTTATGAAGACCTTTGGCATGTGTTTAATAAAAATTATTTTACACAGTATATCCTTAAAGTTGGTGATGCAAGTTGGGTTCTTTGCAAAGAGATGATGTGATGGACATACACATACAAGTTGTTATTAGGAATCAACCGTTGAGGAAGCAAGGGAGTCAACCAGAGTTGGATATAAAGGGAAATTAAGTATACAGTAGATCACGTAATGGGGACCTCCTGTACTATTGACCACTGTGATGGGGGAGGCTCTGGAGCAAATATAACCATATAGTTGACATGTATATGCATGAAATGGCCATACTTTATGACCCGTCCCCTGTCTGACTTGTGATTCAGGTTACCCATAAACTGGGACCTCCAGTCAGGTGGCTCTTAACTACAAAGAACTGGCAATATCTACTAACCAGTTAGTCAATATCTACTAACCAAACTTGGCAGCTGGAAATGGTTTTTCTTAATTGTTGATTTGTACATGGGATGGTTTCAGGAAAGAGATGAGTAGAAGAAACTTTAATGTGCAGTGGGTATCTAAAATTTCAAAGACTTATCTTGGAAAGAGGCCAAACTATCACTGGTTTAAGTGAGACTTTTTTTTTGCTTTTGTTTCTGTTTGATTTGGGGCCACACATGATAGCACGCAGGGGTTACTCCTGGCCCTGTGCTCAGGAATCGCTCCTGGCAGGCTTGGGGGATCATATGGATTGGTGAGAATCAAACCTGGGTTGGTCATGTGCAGGCAAATGTCCTTACTGTGCTGTGCTATCACTTCATCTCCCAAGTGAGTCATTTTAAAAGAAAATATTAAATACAGAAATAAATAATACAGTGGCTAGGGTACTTGCCTTGCATACAGCCAATCAGATTCTATTGCCAGTACTTTATATGGTCCCCTAGTCTTGCTAGGAGTGATCCTTGATGTAGAACCAAGAGTAAGCACTGAGGGCTGCAAGGTGTGTCTCAATAGCAAACAAATACATATCCATATATGGTATATATTTATATCATATGATTTATATACTGTATATAAAACATATAAATATAATAAATTATATATAAATCATATGGTATAAATCTATGCCATTTATGTATATCTATATATATCTATACTTATATATGTATACACTTATACATATATTATAATTAACACAGATGCAGAAACAGTTCACAGTTTTTTCAGTACAACTGCTTTAGCACTCATATCTAATGAAATTATGCATTATATCCCAAAAATCTGTATTTTATTTCAGATTGTGTGACCAACTATTTAAAATTTTCATTCATTATATTATTACATTTCTTACATTTTATTTTCTCTTAAAAATGATAAGTGGTTGGAGAGATAGTACAGTCAGCAAGGTATTTGCCTTGCACACTGCTAACGTAGGTTCAATCCTTGACATAACTATGGTTCCCAAAGTCCATCAGGAGTCAAGAGAAACACCTGAGTACCACAGGTGTGGCCTCCCATGCAAAAAAAATATATATGTATATGTAGGCCAGAGTGATAATACAGTAGGTAGGACGCTTACCTTGCATGTAGTCAACCCATGTTCACTTCCTGGGACCCATATGGTCCCCAATTTGCCACGAGTGATTCCTGACTAATTTTCAGTGAGATGCAAATCAAAACAACAATGATACATCATCTCACACAACAGAGACTAGCACGCCTTGCAAAAAAAAAAAAAGAAGAAGAAGAATAACCAGTGAAGGCATGGATGCAGGGAGAAAGAATCTCTTTCACTGCTGATGGGGATGCAAACTGCTCCGACATACCTCAAAAAGCTAGAAATTGAGCTTCCATATGAGCCAGAAATACCACTTCTAGGGATATACCCCAGAAACATAAAAACACAATACAAAAATGCCCTCTGCACTCCTATATTCAGCACAGCATTATTCACAAAAGCTAGAATATGGAAACAACTCAGATGCCTGACAACAGATGAATGGTTAAAGAACTGTGGTACATCTACATCTACACGATGGAATACTATGCAGCTGTTAGTAAAAATGAAATCATGAAATTTGCTTATACATGGATAGACATGGAGACTATTATGCTGAGTGAAATGAGCCAGAGGAAAAGTTATGAACATAGAAAAATTTCACTCACTTGTTGTATAAAAAAAATAAGAGATAGTACGTTAATAACTCAGAGACAGTAGAGACAAAGATTAGGAGGTCCAGCCCAGGGGAGAAAGCTTGCCACAAATAGAGGTGAGTGTAGCTAAAGTAAAGAAGTCTCTTTGGATAAGGACAGTTGGAACTGATTGTTCTGGACAAGAATTAGGTGCTAAAAGTGGAGAAAAACCAAGCAAGGTATCCATTAACAATAGTGCAAACCACAGTATCAAAAAGGAGAGGGAGGAAGAGAGAGAGATAGAGATAGAGATAGATAGACAGAGAGAGAGAGAGAGAGAGAGAGAGAGAGAGAGAGAGAGAGAGGCAAAGCGAGAGAATTTGTCTGCCCTAGCTAGATCAAGGCAGCTTATGGGACTGTGGATGGGAATCTGGAGACATTAATGACATACACTGGTGAAGATGGTGTACATTACATGACTGAAACCCAACAATGAATAATTTTGTAATCACAGTGCTTAAATAAAGCAATTCAAAAAAGAAAACAAAGAGTGATTCTAAGTACAGAGTAAAAAAATATTAACAGGAAAAATCCAAATGGAACATAAAGGTAAATTAGCGTAAGAATTTGGTCAGATCATCAAAACCATGGGAAATGAATATCATAAATATAGTAACCCTGAAAGCTTCAAAGTAACAATTGGCTTACTTAATGAACAGTTAGCTGGACACAATCAACAGGATCTACATGAACTATTGATGTTTCTCATAGAGGGCCTACAGCGGGATTTGCTTAATGAAATTTTGATGACAGATAAAGCTAAACACCTATGGACAATGAAAATTATGAACAATCTGGGCCAGACACCAAAAGGCTCATGAGTCTATTATTTATGATATCTTTCAAGGATAGTTCAAATCTATACTTCAGTGTTTCACATGTCACCAAAAGTCTGAGGTTTATGAAATGTTTGTTCATTTGTCCTTGGCTGTCATGTCTACAGAAAAATGTACATTACAGGAATGCCTCTTTGAATTTTTTTTAAAAAAGAAGTTAAGAGATGACAACAAAGTTCATTGCAATAACTGCAACACTAGAAGGAATTTTTTAAAGAAAGCTTACATATGGAAACTGGCACTAGCAATAATAATACATTTGAAACATTTTGCTTTTGATGGCAAACAAATTAAAAAATTACACACTAATGTGGATTTTCCCTTAGGAGACCTCAATTTAGTAGAATTCACTCCAGACATTAAAAGCAAGATTGAGAAATACAACATATCATCAGTATCAAACCATTATGGTAAAGTTCACTTTGGGCACTGTACATCATAGTGTAAAATTGCTGCAAGATAATAATGGGTCAAGTTTGATGACAAGAGGATCAAAAGAGTCCCTAATCCATCAGTAAAATCCACAGCAGCATACATCCTGTTTTATACTTCTCGGAGATCTACAATGAATGCCAGATCATCATTTCACTTCCTTTTCAGTTGCTATTAATGCTCTCTGGTTCTTTTCACAGCTGAAAAGGATTGAAAATGATGGATTCCAGGGCTG
>PVKC010045981.1:0-11319 GCA_004027635.1 Crocidura indochinensis
CCTTGGAATCTCCGTTCACTGGGTCTAGGTCATTACATTGTTCTCTTTCTTGCTCATTCATGAGGATAATCTCCTTCCTAGAGAGGGCCACTATAAAGGAAATCTTTCCTGTTCAATGACTGACCTTTTAATTCTCCCACTTGACTGTGGAGATAAAGCATCATGTGTCTCAGCCAATTGGTTCTCTATTGAGAAGAGCAGTGCATGCTTCTCTCATTGACACAGCAGAGATGGAGTGCACCAAGGACCTGGGCAAGGGCCGTTCCTACCATTTCTGCTAATTAAGTGCCTTTTGAAATGCTGGTATTTCATAGGATTGGGTCTTGGTATTGTGTTTCCTCATCGATACCCTTCAGCCAAGAGAATTCAATTCCCACCGACAGCAATATGTTCATTTATTTTTAATATTCCATGACCTACACAGGGTTATGGCCTCATTAAAAGAAAAAAAAACCTATTGATGTCTTTGGCATAAGTCTCTGAAGTGTCCTTGTTGTCTGCTTTTAAATATGATAAAGAAGTAAGGAAAAAAAAAAACGAATTGACCTAGATCTTCCCAAGACTGTAACAAAAATGGACAAGAATAATTGTTACTTAAGAGATTTGTAAAAATAGACAATCAAATGAGGTCAATAAATTTTGCTTTTTCTATAAATGGTTGAGAAGTGTTATTTTTAGCATTTTTAATTGCCATCATTAATGTAAAAACTTAAGCTTCATATTAATTTGACTTAATTACTTTATGTAACAATAGAAGGTTAAAATATGTAGAAGTCTTTAAAGCATTTTTGTGTAAATCCCACAAAAATATTTTTATTGATTTTTTTACAAATACTGCCCCAGAAAGACCATGATTAATATGCATAATCAGTATAAAATACAATTGAGATTTTAATAATTGATAGCTATTAACAAATAGGACTATAATTGAACTATTTGGAAAAAACAATAATAGTGATTATATTACTTTAAGCAAAGCATAATTCTAAACTTACAGGTTAAAATAGCATCTCTATTATTTTTCTGAAGTGCTTTCTATGATATGGGAATTTTCTAAAATACAGAGAATTGCATCTTTTCGTATTTGTTAATTATGCCATTGTGTGATAAAGTAATAACTTGGAAATTAAGTATCAATATTTGTATATATATTATTACAAGGATGATTTAATCTCTGCCAAAAGATGTTGCAAATGCTGAAACTTAAAAATAAATAAGAAAATTTCTTTGAAGAGCCAGATCTGTGGTACAATCAGTTTGGCGTTTGCCTTGCATGCGCTAACCTAGGATGGACTGCGGTTAGATCCCCTGGAATCTCATATGTTCCCTCAAGCCAGGAGTGATTTCTGAGTGCCTAGCCAGGAGTAACCCCCGAACATCACTGGCTGTGGCCCAAAAACAAAATTAAAAAAAGGCACAAAGTTTTCTATGAACACAAACAGACAGAAATAAGGGGAAAATATTACTATATCAATGAAGGTGACAAACCTAGATCATCTACTTTTTCACCTTTGAAAAGCGTGACCTTAATTCTATCATATCTCCAAAACTTCAGAGACATTCAAATTCAAGTTTTTATGAAGGTTAAAAATAGAAAAAATTGGGGCCCGGGAGATAGCATGGAGGTAAGACGTTTACCTTTCATGCAAAAGGTCATCGGTTCGAATCCTGGTGCCCCATATGGTCCCCCGTGCCTGCCAGGAGCAATTTCTGAGCATGGAGCCAGGAGTAACCCCTGAGCACTGCCGGGTGTGACCCCCCCCCAAAAAAAAAAGAAAAAATTTATTTGTCCCAAAAAATGACAAAATTTCACACATATCTTCAAAAACGGTCAACTCTTATTTTACATTAAGCAATATTTAATGGGAAATATTAAAGATCTGTGATAGTAAAGATGGAACTTGAAAGAAGAAAAAGTATTATATAAAGAAGTAATGAAAAGAGAATCCTCAGGGTAGAAGACTGAAAGATATGTGTTTGAATAGATCAGTTAGTTCCATATCTCTTCAGTTAGTTCCATATCTCAATATACACAAGAAAAAAACAAATTCTCACTTGAATAAATAAATTTTATGAGATTACAAAACTGTCCATGACTGAGTTTCAGTCAGTTATAAAATGTCCAAAGGAAAAAAATTCTTATTGTAAGAAGAAAATGGGAAAACAAGGGCAAGAGAGATAGTACAGTAGGAAGGGAATTTGCTTTATGTGCTTATGTATATACTTTATATACTTATGCTTAGTAGACCAAGGTTTCAATCCTGGTACTGTATGGTCCTATATGGTAATTCCTGTGTGTAAAGTTAGGATTAACACCTGAGCATTATTAGGAATAACTCTCAATACCAAAATAAATGAAAAAAATTAAAAGAGGGGGAGAAATAAGAAAATGAAAAAATAATGCATATTGCGAACCATCTAGAGAGTTTAGCAAATCCCCATATTCAGTATGCTATATTTTTGAAGTGAGACAACTGGATGAGTTGGTTAGCACTAAATTGTCCATATTAAAACTTAAGCTCATGGAAACCTGACAACATCAACAGTAATGTAAACATTGACTGACAGGAACCTTCACATATTGCTTTGGAGTATATAATATGGTACCATCAGTTTAGAAGAGTCTTGCTATTTTATTGTAAACAAAATGAATAAACATTTCACACAAAAAGCTGCACACAGATATTGAACTTACCTTGGGTTATAATTTTAAAATTGTAGAAGCATCCAATATTTTTTGGAGGTGAATGGATGTATACATTGTGATACTTTAAGACAATGAAATATTTTTCTATGTTATAAATCTTGATAAATAGTATTAATACTTAACAAAAACATATAAGTTTAATGCATATCACCAAGTAAAAGAAACTGACTGATCTGAAAATATTGCATACCTAGGAAATTATCTAAAAGGTAAAATTATGGAGATATGAAAAACGTAAGTGGTTGACAGAAAATAAAATGGAGGGAAATGATGAGTAGGGAGAACACAAAGGAATTTTTTTTTTTTTTTGGTTTTTGGGTCTCACCCGGCAGTGCTCAGGGGTTACTCCTGGCTCCATGCTCAGAAATTGCTCCTGGCAGGCACGGGGGACCATATGGGGCACTGGGATAGGAATCGATGACCTTTTGCATGAAAGGCAAACGCCTTACCTCCATGCTATCTCCCGGGCCCCCAGCACAAAGGAATTTAGTAATACTTTATGAAAATACTCTATCCCTTACAATAAAAATTATTTTTTAAAAAAGAAAATACTCGGGGCTGGGCGGTGGCGCTGGAGGTAAGGTGCCTGCGCCAACCTAGGACAGACAGCGGTTCGATCCCCCCGTTCCCCATATGGTCCCCCGTGCCTGCCAGGAGCGACTTCTGAGCGAATAGTCAGGAGTAACCCCTGAGCATCACTGGGTGTGGCCCAAAAACCAAAAAAAAAAAATACTCTATCCCTAATGATGGATACATATTTGTCTAAAAACGAGGAATATACAAACCAATCACATCAAAATTTAAACAATAGCGGTTGGATGGATTTTAATATTTCAGATTTATTAGTTGACACAAATTTACCAATATGCTATGGTTTCTTGATAATGAGGGAGGCCATGCATGTGTGGGAACAGTGAGTTACAGAAAACTCTGTATCATGTCTAAGTCTAAAATTACTCAATATATTAAACACTTAAGAAAATAAATCCTAAAATTCAAGTCCATTTAATCTTACCTCCAACACCTCTGCTGTCTTTTATCTTATCTTAACATTTTATTTTATCTTAACACTTAAGTCATGATTCAACAATTTTAGTAGACAATTAGAAAAATATTCTGTATCACCCAGGAATATGACACATCTATTAATGAAATCACAGTCAAATTGGTGATGTGACTAGATTCTCCAGGAGTATTTTAGTTAATACTAAAAAGCATAAAGGCCTAATTATCCCCATAGAGAAGCACAACTTAGAAGGATACTGAGGCCCCTACACATGAAGAGAGAAAAGTCAGCGATCTAAAATTAGCTAACAAGCAGGAAGTTAAAGAACCAAATCCAGTTCTATTTGATTCCAAACCTTCAAATCTATCCCTTCACATCTGGTTGCCATTTTTGATTTATAATTTGGAAGAGCCTGCTCTTAATTGGAACTGACTACATCTGGACACAGCTAATGTTCCCTTTGACTTCTTTCTAGTAGACATCACTGAAGATAATAAATAATGCGCATGGCTTTTCATCATCTGCATGTTAAAAAAAAAGCTGTATTTAAATAAACCAATCAAAAGTGAGATGGGAATTCAGACTGGGTGGTAATATGAGTCAGACAAATTATAAAGTCCTCCAACATTATTCTCATTTATCTTATACAATATTCATTAATAATAGTCTCATCCATCTTGTTTACCTCAAGAGGTCTGTGCTGCCTTGCTAGATAAGTAGGTCAAAATGTCCTTCTTTAGGGACACTTCATTTAAGGTTTACCTAAATGAAATGGTAACCCCCAAGATTTGATTAAAAAAAATACTCTCTAAACCAGAAATACCAAACATTTGGTCTCCAGAAGCTACTACAAAGTCAACTACATCCATGACATTCACAAGTAAAATAGTTGTTTATCTACTTCAATGCTAATATAAAATGTAGCATTTGTAATAAGGGATAATCTTTAAATTGAACTATTTAATATAATATAAAAGTCTAACATTATCTACATATATACACTACATATTATATATACTAACAGTTATACTCATGCCTATCTAAAATTTAAATTTTAATTTAAATTTAGCTTAAATTAAAAAATTTTAAATTGTACATTAAAATATTTGTATATAAGTTTTGAAATCATACATTAAAATATAAATAGACGGGGCCCAGGAGATAGCATGGAGGTAAGGCGTTTGCCTTTCATGCAAAAGGTCATCGGTTCGAATCCCGGTGTCCCAAATGGTCCCCCATGCCTGCCAGGAGCAATTTCTGAGCATGGAGCCAGGAGGAACCCCTGAGCACTGCCGGATGTGACCCAAAAACAAAAACAAAACAAAAAATATAAATAGACATAAGTATAACTGGTAGTAATGGAATATATATAATATACAATATAGTGTGATATATAGTAATTTTTTTTCCTCCCTAGTCATTTTCAAATATGACTTTTCAACTGCATCTTGTTTATCTTTTATTTGTTTGTTTCTCTTTTTGAAGATGGAAGCAAAGAAGGCCTTGTTAATTACTGAGTTCCTTTTCTCTGTTTATTGTTCTTATTCCACAAATTACTCGCTTCAATTAAGTACTTGCTCTGAGTCAGATGTTCAACTGTACATGTTTTTTCTCAAACCTTCTTTAGACCTAACCTTGGAGGTATTAGTATTGTTGCTTTTATAACCTCCATGAGAACACTGAAGCAGTTAAAGGTTCAGTAACTTCTTGTGTTTGTGCAGCTGATTAAGGAAAGAACCTGGATTGAAATCCAGGCAATCTGGCTTCAGAGTATATACTGAATTCCCTTCTCATGCACATATTTTCTCTGCGCTATGCAGCCAGCACTGTGCCAGATGCTTTCACTACCATTTAATAAAATCCATTCATTCTTTTACCTCCAGGCCATGTGTGTTTATTCAGGTAACAGAACAATCACACATGTCACTCCCCTTTCCTCTCCTAGAAAAAAAAAAAGGCCAAACCTTAAAGCTAAGATAGAGGGAGATCCACTCAAGAAGGGAAAATAATATGGACAATAGTCACATTTGCATTGAGAAGGATCTTGTGTCCCCAATGCAGGCTTTGTTTCAAGGGGTGCACAGGAGATAACAAGCCATGCAACCTTTTGAAGTCCACATAGATGGAGGAACAATTGGGGACCCAGCTGCAGAGCTCAGACCTACAAAACTTCCCTGCCAATTCCCAGTCATCGTCCCAGGGAGTCACCTTGTTCTCATCAGCATGCTCCATAAATTTTGTAGTAGGATGTAAGCTGCTGGCTTGAAGCTGACACTGATTGAAAAACCTCGCCCCAGGCCAACTGTTGTAAGGGAAGAACTTGGGGGTCCAGAAGGAAACACCGAGGCTTGTTGTTCAGCAGATTTGTTGGCATTTAGAGATCACAGGAGAGGGAAAGAGATAGAGAGAAAGGAAAAGGGAGCGAAAAAGTAAGAGAGACAGAGAGAACAACTAGATAGAGCAAAACACATCCAAGGAAAATATTGTAGAGTTATTTTTATTATTTTTTAATTTGGTCAAGTGAAAACAAGTCTTCGGCATTAGGCAGGTAATTTGTGGTTGTTACAGAAGGATGTTAAGATTTGGTGGATCCATTTTTATTTTCATTTTTTTTTCCACCTCTTTACCTTCCAGTGAACTTTCTTCTTTCTCCTACAGAGGGTGACCTGGGCTACAGAAAACCGGTAATTCATTAGAGAGTTGCCAAGGGCTCTTTAAACTAATAAAGCAGCAAAAAGATCACAGATAAAACAAGATAGGACAGTGAAGTGGAGATGACAAGACAGTGCCTAGCGGGTGATGTTAATAATTATGGGCAGACTAACAGCAAGAAGAAATCAGGCTTTATGGTGGCGACACAGCACATTCATAATGTTCTACACAATACAACCACTTCTGAACATTCCTGTCATCCTCCCCCAATAAACATCATATTTCTCTCCAGGAAATTGTTCAAAAGTAAAAACAAACACTTTCCTTCTCCAAAGCAGAGCTGAGTCATTTTACAATTGGAAGAAAATAAAATAAAGCATACATTCGAATACATCAAGATTGCTTTCGTCAGCCTCGCTAGAAGTTCTGAAGGGCACATGTTTGGATTTATAAGGCAATTTCCATTGGCATGGGCTAGCATAAAGCTTACAATTTGCTCCCTTTCTCTTTTCATTCTACTATAAACCATTTGAGTGAGTCCTTTAGTCTTCACATATCTTCTATGTAGATATGTAATCTATCTCTTACCCATTCTAGGTACCTGTCCATGGATAATCAATTATTTTGCTATGATTAACAGCAGTGTTTGTTTATGCATGACATAATTTGTTTAACATATAATTGGGATAATAGGAGAAACTGCTAGCTACGTTAAAATGAATCAAATTAGGTTCCTGGCTAGATTTTACCAGAAGAAAAACAAACAGGTCAACAAATCTGTAACTAAATAACATAAAGCATTGTGCTATAATATTTTAAAGTAGTAGCTAAGGTCAAAGCACCTAGCTTTGAACATGGTCCTTTGCATTGAATGAAATCAGTGACTAGCCTTGATGTTGATACTTAGGTTTTCTGACTGCTTACATCCTCATCAGTAAAACAAAGCATTAATGTCTGATTCAAAGCAAGCATTCAAAGCAAGAATAAAAAGACATATGGTATGTGTATGATACATGGCACAATAGTAACTACTTGAATTATGTGACAAATTCATATACTAGTCATAAAGTACTGGGAGGGGAGAGGAGGAAAGATACATCAACTAAGATTTGCTAAAAATGCAGACTGTGTAGCGCATTTAAAGACGGAATCAGAACTGGGTGATTTAAGAGGTAGGTGACACCAGAAGTTGAATCCACACTCACATATACAAAACAGCACCGGGATGACACATGGTGATTTGTGCTTGGAGAGTAAGTTCCTGCAAAGTGAAGGAAGTGAAATTTCAACCAGATTCAGGAAGCAAATTTGAATGAATTGCTTTTTGCAAAGAAATTTTAATCTCTGAAAAAAATTAAAGATCGTAAAGATGTATCATGATTGCCTAACTACACTTGAGTAAGAAATAGAAGGTTCTATGCAGACATACATAACAATAGGGAGAGAATGGGGTTAGGAAAACCATCTCAGTGGAAATAATTCAATATAATTAGACATAAACATTGATACTATTTATAGTTGTTATCTATCTATAAATTTGAAGGAACACTAAATATTGCATTTCTATAATAGTAGGAAAGCAATAGCCCAAAGTCATGCAATTACAATAAAAATGAAAGAAGAGATGGAGTGAGAGTGAATAATCTAGGCAATTTTGGGGTGCTTTGGATGTAAATGATTTTACATCTGGGTATGTCAAAGACATTTGGGAAACTGCTACCCTAGAAAACTAAGTGACTTATGATCCTATTAATGATTATAGATAACTCATAATGAATAGACAAAATGAAGAGATGTGGTGAGTTGGTTCATTATTTTCCAATACTTTATGACCATCCATATACATCCACACAAAAATATGCCCATGTGTGACATTGTTATCTCCCCCATTGAAGAGTTTCCCTTGGAATTGTTCATGTGTCTTGATTTGATCAAAAATTGTGGACTGAATTGTTAGTTACACATACAGATGTGTAACTGCTACTTTCAGATGATGATTTTAATAGGAAGCCTTACTTCTGCTCAGACTAGTGTATTTCAAGGATATGCTAGAATACCTCTACACTATCAGTAGTGTTTTATCTAAGAAGCATATCAGTTTATGAAGTAGACCTAAAACCAATCAACACTCTGGAAGAACCCAGCACTAACACAATCTGAAACCAGTTTCCTGAGATAAATCATACACCAATAAAGCAAGAAATATACATATTTTTTGTTGGTGGTGGTGTGTGGTTTCTTCAAACAGTTTCTTAAATGTAACATTACATTGGCAATATCCCACACATACAAACAGACATGGATATTTCAGATATCTGGTTCCAATTTGTTCTCAAGGACTAACTCTCCCCTTTCCCCTTGAATATACTGAACTGTCACACTATTACTCTAATTGGTCTTTTGTTTTCTTTTTGTTTTTTTTTTTAAGCAAATAGAGCAGTCTCTGTTATTTGTCAGTCATTGAATTTTACTACACATGCAACTTTGCTAGGATACATTAATCTTAATTATCTTTCAGATAAATTAGTAAAATAATGAGACCACATGTTGAACCAAGAGTCATCATATATAGAATGTCCTTCTCTACCCAGGCTGTCGCTTTTTCTGCCAATCCCAGTGGTATTTTCAAGCTTTGTTTTAGATCTGGCATTTTGTGAAACCACTGCTAGGGGGATTTTTGGTGTGCACTATGGCCAATGGAAATCCAACATGGCATCAAGACTGAGAGCAAAGTTCATCTGATTTTGAAGGTGACAGGCCAGGAAGGTTCTGTAGTGTAGTTTAAGACTGAGAAGCAAACATCACTTACTGAATTAATGGATGCCTACCGTGAATGACAAGGCTTGTCCACAGTGTAGGTTTCATTGGCTGCCAATCAATGAAACAAACATGACTTCACCATTGGAACTGGAGGACGAAGATACAATTGATGGGTTCCAGGAGCAAATTGGGGGTGTGTAGTAAAAAAGAGAACCAACAACTTTATTCCACAACTCAGGACCTCTGGACCATGAAGAGACTTGCAATTAGAAAGCCTCAACGGGGTTTTATCACATTCTAACTACTAGAGTCTAGTCTTCTATATTCTTAATACCTCTGCCCTATTTCTTTATTGTACAAAAACCGACTAGTATATTGTATTAGCATTTAACAATTTTTTTTGTTTTTGGGCCAAACCTGGTGACTCCTGGCTCTGTGTTCAGAAATTGCTTCTGGCTTAGGGGACCATATAGGACACCAGGGAATTGACTCGAGGTGTGTCCTGGGTCAGTCACACGTAAGACAAACAATCTACCGCTGGGCTATCATTTTGGCCCCAGCATGTAACAATTTTTTTTTTGAAATTTGGGTCACACTTGGCAGCGCTCAGGGGTTACTCCTGGCTCTAAGCTCAAAAATCACTTCTGCAAGGCTCGGGGGACCATATGGGATGGCGGGATTTGAACCACCATCCTCTGCATGCAAGGCAAATGCCCTACCTCCAAGCTATCTCTCCTGTCCAGCATATAACAAAATTTTAACAAACTGTCCAATGGTGTTTTTTGACTGGCATCCAATGGAAATGAGATTGGGAAGTCACTGTCCTGTAAAAACATTTCCTTTCTCCAATTAGTGGCATGCTCATTTAGCTCTTATCTTTATATTCCAGTAAGTTATTTTGCTCTCAAAGTTTAACAAAAAAGAACAACATAAAAATTCTTGCATCCCTTATTTGATTTGAGACTCTTAATGATTTTCATTCATCATTGTAAAACCAAGGACAATTTTTATAACTTTTGAATACAGAGCTTTTACATGTAGGGCAATCTGTCTTTGAGTAGGAAGGGAGACATTACTCTAAAAGAAGTAAATCCTAGATAGTTTTTCCTTTAAGTCAAGCATCGTGTTGTTAAATAAACTTCTTGTTTTTTAATAAAGGACAGTTTCATTAAAGATTTAGTGAGTTAATGACAGAGTGGATTCAATAGCTACAACACTATGTTGCTTTCTCCCTTATGCCAGCTAAGCATCTTTAATCCATGTTTCATTGATGAGAAACAATGGGACTGAATTAAAGAGAATGGGTAACATAAATATTTCAGATGTGGTTAAATAAAGAATAGATTGAACAGGGATACAAGTAAAAAAAAAAACAATAGGATATAGGAGTAGTGTTAAAGCAAGATATAAAGCAATTTTTCGAAAAAGAAATCAGTTAATTGTATCAAATACCAGATATTAAATAGATCATATATCATTAGCTGATTCCAGTTATGAGTAAATTTTCCTTGAGGGCAATCAAAGTGTCTCCCTTGTTGAGGAAGTTCGACTGACTGCCTTTGTAGAGAACCAACTTTCTTTTTTTTGTTGTTGTTGTTTTTTTTGTTTTTTTTGTTTTTTTTTGGGTCACACTCGGCAGTGCTCAGGGGTCACTCCTGGATCCATGCTCAGAAATTGCTCCTGGCAGGCACGGGGGATCATATGGGGCACCGGGATTCGAACCGATGACCTTTTGCATGAAAGGCAAACGCCTTACCTCCATGCTATCTCCCGGACCCCAAGAACCAACTTTCAAAGAAAGAAAAATATCTTCTAAGAAGAGAAGAAAACAAAGAGCAGTTCCAACTTTGGGCTTAAAGAATTTCCGTTATTCAGCTAAATTGATTGCTCTCTCTTTATTTCATTAAACAGAAAGAAACTATTAGATGGAAATTAATTATTAAATAAGTTATTTGTGAGTATGTGAATTAATATCATTCATGCTTTTAAATTAAATTTTCTCTATTTTTCTGTGGGGCCTGAGAGATAGCATGGAGGTAAGGCGTTTGCCTTTCATGCAGAAGATCGTTGGTTCGTATCCCGGCATCCATATGGTCCCCCGAGCCTGCCAGGAGCGATTTCTGAGCACAGAGCCAGGAGTAACCCCTGAGCTCTACTGGGTGTGACCCAAAAACCAAAACAAAACAAAAAAAAA
>PVKC010045982.1:0-11326 GCA_004027635.1 Crocidura indochinensis
TTTTTTCTTTTTTTTTTTTTTTTTTTTTTTTTTTTTTTTTTTTTTTTTTTTTTTTTTTTTTTTTTTTGGTTTTTGGGCCACACCCAGTGACACTCAGGGGTTACTCCTGGCTATTTGCTCAGAAGTCGCTCCTGGCAGGCACGGGGGACCATATGGGAAACCGGGGGATCGAACCGTGGTCCGTCCTATGTTAGCGGAGGCACCTTATCTCCAGTGCCACCGCCCGACCCCTCATTTTTGTCTTTCAAAGCAAAGGGTTTGATATCATTCTATACTGTCTATTCCCTTGGTATAACTTCATTTTGTGAAGTTGTTAATTGCTGCTTTTAGAACCCTTTAACTTCTTTTTTCTTCCTTCCAACATTTATTTATTTGTATATGTGTATTTAATCTCCGAGGTAATCAAATTACTGAAATAAGTCTTAAAATAATTTCCTTTATCCATGTTTAGTTTTATGACTTTTCTTTCTTTACACCTATTGGCTTTGTACTGTGGTCATATTTTATAAGATGTCTAAAGACAGCAGATCACTAAACCTGAATTAAATTTTTTTTGTTTTATTTTTGTTTTTGGGTCACACCTGGCAGTGCTCAGGGGGTTATTCCTGGCTCCACGCTTAGAAATCGCACCTGGCAGGCACAGGGGACCATATGGGATGCCGGGATTTGAATCAATGAGCTTCTGCATGAAAGGCAAATGCCTTACTACCTCCATGCTATCTTTCTGGCCTTCTGAATTAAAATTTTTAATTTTTGAAAGAAAATCTGTTCCTGAGACCAGTTTGAGAATCATTACTGTTCAGCACTCTTAAACATGTTCATTTATTGTATCCAGAACTTTTCTGAATATAAACATCTTATATATTCACTTAATTATAAATTGTATAGTTGAACCTTTCTACTAATATACTTGAACAAATTTGACATATAGCTACACTGTAAATTAGGATAATGATATATAGAAGTAAAAGCTCTTATTTTTTAATATCATCTTACATGATCTTTTGAGATTTGGTCTAATATGTAAGTTTTAGGGCTGAAGAGATAGGATAGGATACTAGCTTTGAATAATTATGTTAAAATTTTAAATGACTGAGACATGAAACCATGTTACTGTAACAAATAAAAATGAAAACTTCACTCAGTGGATTAGGTTTCAAAAAAAGATTGAGGGGCTGGAGGGATAGTACAGTGGGCAGGGAAGTAGCTTGTCTTGCAAATTGCCGAAGCCAACCTGGGTTCAATCCCTGACATCTCAAATGATCCCCCAAGCACCTCCAGGAATTATTTCTGATTACAAAGTCATAAGTAATTCCTGCATATTTCCAGGTATGATCCAAAACAAACAAACACCACTAACTCATTGGCCAGATCCATGTCTTTAAATTAAGTGCTACTTGAAAAAAATAGAATGCTTCTGTCTTAAGTATATTCAGTATGAAAAAACTTCTCATTTCGCAGTTTTCCTAAAGAACTATAAACCATCATTATTACTATCCATGAAATTTAATAGAAGATATAATTTCTTTGCTACCAGGTAACAATTACCTTAAATCAATTTATAATTATTGGATTTATTGAAATCCAATTTACTGAGTTATTGGATTTATTGACATTACCAAAACTTAACACATTTTACATTGAATTTTCTATTTTAAACTTCATTCAAGTGATGACTTTCAAATGGTTTTTTTAGTGAGAATTTTGATGCAGTTCTAACCATTTTAATTTTTATACACTAAAGCCTTTTTCTTTACTATTATTGCATATTCAAAGCAGTTTGTGCCAATTGCTGTTTATAAATAGCATCTTTGTACTTCTTCTTCTAGGAATTGGCTATTCCATGTCAATTTTAGGTCCAGCTTTTGGCTATGTGTTAGGAGGACAACTTCTGACTTTGTACATTGATATTGGTATGGGACAGAGGTAAGGCAATGTCTATTTTTTCTTCCATTTAAATTTTTTATTTAATTATTTAAATACCATAGACATATTTTTACAGTATTTTCTTCGTATGTGACATTTCTAGAGACAAAAATGAATAATACAAGGCGAATTATTTTTATTTTTGTGAGTTTGCACCATGCACAACAGTGCTCAAGGGAAACTTTGGGTGTGGTGCTCTTGATTGACCATGTGGTACTGGGGATCAAACCCAGAGTTTTTAACCCTGTGATGTATCTCTTCAGCCCTGCACAATTTGTACCCACAATATATGTTTTGCTTCCTGAATAAGTGTCAAGACAAATCATTTGTGCATAAAAGGATGTTTTTTAGTTTCTTAGGGTATTTTTTTAAACTCATAGCTTATCTTAATGCATTGTTAAAAATTTAATCAAAATCTGTTGTTTTTTCTACATATAGCATGAGGCAGGTTGCCTGAAGAATCTTTCTTTTTTTGTTTTTGTTCTTGTTTTGGGCCATATCTCATGGTGCCCAGGGAATACCTTGGTCTTATGTTTAGAAATTATTTGCAGGGCCCGAAGAGATAGCACAGCGGTGTTTGCCTTGCAAGCAGCCGATCCAGGACCAAAGGTGGTTGTGTCGAATCCGGTGTCCCATATGGTCCCCCGTGCCTGCCAGGAGCTATTTCTGAGCAGACAGCCAGGAGTATCCCCTGAGCACCGCTGGGTGTGGCCCAAAAAACAAAAACAAACAAAAACAAAACAAAAACAAGAAATTATTTGTAGTGTTGCTTGGGGCCCATATGGGATCCCAGACCTATAGCTGGGTTGGGCATGTGTAAGGCAAGTGCCATACCCACTGCACTATTGCTTTGGCCCCTACTGAAGAATCTTGACTCTGATTCTCAGGCTAAGTTTTTTTTGTAGCTCTAGCAATGTCATAGAGATCACAACTCTGACAGTGGATGATAATGGATAATAGTAATTTCATATTATGTTTTTACAGCATACTTTTTGTTACATTTTATATATCATCTTACTCAATTCACTTTTACAATAATATCTTTATTTAATTGACTCAATTCATTTTATGATCCAATATTGTACTCACTATGCCCCGCCTGGTAAGCAGATAAGGCAAAGATTAAAGATCTTGTTTTAATCAAAATTTTCCCTCTTTGCTGTTGAACCACTTGCTTTCCCTTAAAAGAGAAATCAGTGAATTTGGGGGCACTTTATTTTCTCATTTACTGAGATAATAGTAACTACACCATCTGTAACATGACTAGAGCAGTGAATAAAGAAAGCATCGTCATGGATATGTGATTTGTTCTTTGAGCTGTTAGTTATAGTTTAATCTTTTAGAGATTATATAAAAGGTGTGCAGAGAAAACCACTGAAGCAGAGAGCTGCGTTTTCAAGACAGTGCATTTTTATTTCAGCAGAAAATTATTTTAGTTGTAGGAGTGATAATGTTTTCAGGAAGAGCCTATATATAAAAACTTAAATATATATGTATATATATCAAAAGTTATATATATATGTATATATACAATTCTTATGTAAGAACTTCCAAAGCCTTTATATAGATGTATACATACATCTATGTATGTATGTAAATACATACATACATATGAGAAATAGGACAGCAGATAAGGCATTTGACTTGCATACACCCGATCCAGTTCAATCTCTGGCAACCTATATAGTACTCCAAACTTCACCAGGACTGATCTCAGTTCAGAGCAAGATTAAATCCTGCCAGGCTTACAAAATCATTTTTGTTTTTGTTTATTTCCTGTCTCGAATACAGGCAGGGGTTGTAGGGGGAGGGAGATGGAGGGAATTGGTGGTGGGAATGTTGCACTGGTGGTGATGGGGTGTTCTTTTTATGACTGCAATCCAACTGTAAACATGTTGGTAATCATGGTGCTTAAATAAAGATATTATTCACAAGATAGTAAATTAACATATTATTCAAAAAGTGAGAAAAATTATCATAAAACTATTAATAAAAGTTACTTTGAAGGAATTTTATACTTAAATGAATTTCCTATACTGAGTAATGTGTATACACAGTCCATACCTGATTTGCTGTAAGTTATCTTTTACTTAAAACTTAACATAATAAGAAAAAGGCTTATCGGAGTAAAAAAAATGATCAAAATTCTATGTATACTCTGAAGTATAAAGCACCACTTATTTACTGTTCCAAGTCTTTAAAGTTTAATTTCATTTGTCACATTAAAATATTTAAGAAACCATTTTTCTTAGCACTTTTATTCATCTTGCTCATTCATCACTGTGACCCATTTAGAATTTTGGATGCTATAGAAATACCCTTCCAAGTTTTCACTGAATTATAAGCCTGTGATCATTCATTAACAAGATATGGTTGTTTGTCTGTTACAGCATTGATATCACTGAGGATGATCCACGATGGCTCGGGGCATGGTGGATTGGATTTCTTTTGGTTTGGCTCTTTGCGTGGTCTTTAATAATACCATTCTCTTGCTTTCCAAAACATTTACCAGGTGAGCACATTTTTTTTTTTTGTTTTTGGGCCACACCCCGTAATCCTCAGGGGTTACTCCTGGCTATTGACTCTGAAATTGCTCCTGGCTTGGAGGATCATATGGGATGCCTGGGATAGAACCCAGGTCCATCCTGGCCAGTCCTGTGCAAGGCCCTACTGCTGTGCTATTGCTCTGGCCCTTATGTATTGCTTATTAAGTGAATAATAAAATTTGTTCTTTGTTTGATAGAATCTCAACTGGTGGTATACAGTCCTTTGAATTCATCTGTACTTTAGTTGCTATTGGATAGTGATAGTAATATTCCTGATTTTTATTTCTACTTAGTGATCAATACAATTACTCAAACACTTATATGTGTTGTCTGAAATCTTTACCTTGTGTATGCCAAAATCTGTTTAAAACTATTGGAATTTAGTCACCAACTTCAAGGTCCGTTATGTCTTAAATCATTGATGCACGCTTTTGACTGATGAAAGCACAAACTATTCCTTTAGTAGTTACCGAAAGCATGCTATATAAAATTCCATTTCACCATACTTTATTACTGTTTTAATCCAAGATAGAACAGAATTTTCAATTCTTTGTGGGATTTTTTTCCTTCATTATATTGTTTTAACTGATCTGAAGGAATATTTTACTATTGACTGAAGATCTTTAGTTGGTTCTGTTAAAAATAAAAATAGATGTGATCAACTTTTAGATATGGGAAAAGCACAGTGGCCAGAATAAAAGTAAATGGGATTATTAATTTTTAAATGGAATGACCCTACTACCAATTCCATATATTGACTTTTCTGTTACTCATAATTCCACTATAATTCCAAAAGTCATATGTTGTAATATAAGATAGTAAACATTATTTCAACTGCAAAGTGAGTCTGGTTAAAGTTAGTAAAGAAGGAAAGACTCCTAAAACCTACTTTTTTGTTTGTTTGTTTTTTGGGCCACACTGGTGTTGCTCAGGGGTTACTCCTAGCTCTGCTCTCAGAAATCTTTCCTAACAGGCTTCAGGGACCATATGGGATTCTGGGAATTGAACCTGAGTCTATCCAGGGTCGACTGCATGCAAGGCAAAATCCCTACTGCTGTGCTATCCCTCCAGCTGAACCTACTATATTAATATAAAAAAGATGGCAAAGAGAACCAACTGAAAGGAAGAAAAATGAGACTTTAAAAATATGACAAGCAATTAACCTCTTCTTAAGTTGGCACTTCCACAGCTAGCTATTAATGATAATAATGATACCAGGTCTTACTACAAGTAGACTAAAGACATGGAATTTATATTTCTGTTGACAAATGAACTTCTTTTTTTTTTTGTTTTGTTTTGTTTTTGGGCCACACCCAGTGACGCTCAGGGATTACTCCTAGCTATGTGCTCAGAAATCGTTCCTGGCTTCGGGGACCATATGGGACGCCGGGGATCGAACCACAGTCCTGTCTTAGTTCCTGTCTTAGGCTAGCGCTGATAAGGCAGACACCTTACCTCTAGCACCACTGCGCTGGCCCCCAAATAGAACTTCTTATATAAGTCTATGAGTTTATAAGTCTATGAAGTCATTAAAAGTAAGCATTTTTGGACCAGAGTGATAGTATAATGGGTAGGGCAATTGTCTTTCACTCAGCTTACCTTGGTTTGATCTCTGGCATCCCATATGGTTCCCCGAGCACTGCCAGGTTGATTGCTATGCACAGTGCTATAAGTAAAGCTCTGAGTACCTCCAGGTATGTCATTCCCCAAAAAGAAAATCATTTTTAAAGCTGAAGATTGAAGTGATAGAACAAGCATATTTACTGTTTCATTAGGCACAGCACGAGTTCAAGAAGGAAAAGTTTCCCAGACTCATCAGAATAAGAATTCTTCTTCACAGGACACAGATGAGAAATTTGGAAAAAGCTTAAAAGATTTTCCAGCTGCTCTAAAGGTACCTGTCACATGTGCAAAAGTACACACTACACTATATACATGTATATATGTGTATATTAAATATGTAATGCATTAAGTGTACATTTTGTACTCTTGTTAGCTTATAGTTACAGTTTATATAAGCAGTTCAGGTTTAATTTTTGTTTTGTTTTTGTTTTGGTTTTTTGGGTCACACCCAGTGCTGCTCAGTGATTACTCCTGGCTATACACTCAGAAATTGGTCCTGGTTTGGGGGACTATATAGGACACCGGGAATCAATATCAGGTTTGTCCTGGGTCAGCCGTGTGCAAACCTAACGTCCTACTGCTGTGTAGTTGCTCCGGCCCCACAGATTTAATTTTACTAACTTGCTGAGTTACTGATAGTTAATGGTTAGGAAATCATGAATGATCTTATTGCCAATATCAATAATACAGTAACTCACATCAATACTATTTCCTATATTGCACATAACCTCTGTATGGTAAATTGTCACTAAATTGTAAAAGCATAATTGAGAATATCAAATCAATATTTTTCCCTTTTTAAGAGGTGGTGGTTGATAGTTAATTACTTTGAAAATTGAGGTGAGAAAAACAAAAGTTTATTGGTCTCTATTGTGTTTGCAGATAAAATTTTTTATTTAGCATCATTTAAGTTTCTTACATTATATATGAGAATTTAAAATTTTAACCTTGTGTGATTTGAAATGATTAATTCATTATTTTTCTCTTTAAATGAAAGTCTTAAAATTACTCCATGTTTGAACTTTGCCTTCTTTCACCCATGCAGCTGAATATTGTGTTTTATGGGAATTATTCAAAATTTATAATTCCTAGGAGCTGGCGCAATGGTGTGGAGCAAGAAGGCATCTGCCTTGCTGGCACTAGCCTAGGACAGACCACAGTTCAATGTCCCAGCATCCCATATGGTCCCCCAAGCCAGGAGCGATTTCTGAACTCATAGCTAGGAGTAACCCCAGAACATCATTGGGTGTGGCCCATAAAACCAAAAATAAAAATAAAAAATTTTTTATGATTCCAGGTACTATAGTTTTATTTTCTGAATTTGGTTTTATTCCATTTTACTCCATTTATTTACTTTATCTTCTAAAGTCTAATTACTGTTACCATCGTGAATTCTTTTATTTTTTTATTTTTTTTTGGTTTTTGGGCCACACCCAGTGACGCTCAGGGGTTACTCCTGGCTATGTGCTCAGAAGTCTCCCTTGACCTGGGGGACCATATGGGGCACGGTGCTCCACATAGACATTTTCTAAAACTTATTCAAATTTATGTAGGTGGTTCAACCATGCATATTTATATTTTTATGTTACATAAAATGCTAAAATTTTACAGATAAGTATCTAGGTTCATTAAAACTGTACCATTTCATCATGCTATTTCCTAATGCTGCCTTTTTGCAGTGAAATCATAGACATTCATTGAATGAACTGTATTTTTTCTCTAGAATTTGATGAGGAATACTGTCTTTATGTGTTTAGTTCTATCAACTTCTTCAGAAGCCTTAGTTACTACTGGATTTGCTACATTTTTACCTAAATTTATAGAAAACCAGTTTGGATTGTCATCCAGCTTTGCTGCTACCCTTGGAGGTAAATTATTTTCTTAATTTTCTTAACCAGACAATTTTAATTTACCACATTAAATGTTTATTAGAATAGTATTTACATTTTAACAAGAATATTTATTTACTTTTGGTTTATGTAAAATAGTATATCATTTTGTTTACCCAACCCTTGAAATGTAAACTTTTTACTGCTTTGATTAAAAAGGAGATTTTTCTTGTATAAAGGGGTGGAAGTTAGAACATTGTATGACTGAAATTTCACTGATGGACAACTTTGTAACTGTTATCTCAAGATAAATCAATAAATAATTTGTTCATAAAAAGTGATTTTTTCTACATACATTCTGTGTATAAATGGCAGGTACATACATATAGCTAAAATTTAATTGTTAATCTTCATGTTAAAATATTCTATTCATTTGTTAATATCTTTGTCATTCATCATGATTTTAAAAACACAGCATTTTTATATGTTAAAATCAAATTGGTGTCTGTGATTGTTGTTTTCTTTTTTTTTTTTTGGTTTTTGGGTCACACCCGGCAGTGCTCAGGGGTTACTCCTGGCTCCATGCTCAGAAATTGCTCCTGGCAGGCACGGGAGACCATATGGGGCACCGGGATTCGAACCGATGACCTTTTGCATGAAAGGCAAACACCTTACCTCCATGCTATCTCCCGGGCCCCTGATTGTTGTTTTCCATTTCTACTGAGTATGTTTGTTTTCTCATTGCTTCCTTCTTTTTCATTAGGGGCTGTTTTAATTCCTGGAGCTGCTCTTGGCCAGGTTTTAGGCGGTGTCCTTGTTTCAAAATTCAAAATGTCATGTAAAAATACAATGAAGTTTGCTTTGATTACATCTGTCATTGCATTTGGACTGAGCTCTGTATTTATTTATGCCAACTGTGAAAATGAGCCATTTGCTGGTGTTACTGAATCATATAATGGGTAAATATATTTCAATGCTTCTTGCTTTTTGACTTTGGGTAATAAACTATTGTGCATTTGCCAAGGATTTTATTTTCTTAAATCATATAGTAGGCTGATTTAGTAGTTTTGTATTTTGATTGGATGGCTATGTAAGTTTTTATTTTTGTGCTTTAATTGATATATTAGTTACATTTGGGTTTTATTTTAGAGTATTTAAAGACCAGGTACTGTATACTTTGTATTAATTCTTTTAATACCACAGAGCATGAAGTTTACATTCCTAAGGAGATTTTAATATTATATATCCTTTTTGATATACATTTTTTGTTTAGTTTTGTTTAGACACCACACCTAATGGTGCTCAGGGGTTATTCTTAGTTCTTGGTTCTGCACTCATGGATCATTCCCGGTAGGCTTGGAAGGAAGATACGGAATGCCTGACATCAAACATGGGTCTGTCATATGTAAAGCAAGCATCCTACCTACTATAGTATCGCTCTGGCCCTTGATTTACATTGAAAATGGAGAAGAATCTCTAGTGAAATTACTACTATTGTATGGATTGAAATTAAAAATATGAAACAAATTCTAATATTTTAAAATAAACTATGATAATTATAGTGTGTTTACCTATAACTGGTTTGAACATTTTATCTGAATTTTTTTGGATCCCTACCAGGAATCAAACTTGGTCCTTCCTGGGTCAGCCACGTACAAGGTGAACGCCCCACCTCTCTGCCTCCCTTAGGGTACTTTATATACCTACATAATAAAGATTTTCTAAATCTGTTTGATATCAACAGTTAATTTTTTAAATGTGTTTCTTTATATGAGCAATACAATTCTAGTGGTGGACCACAAAGAGAAAAAGTATAAAGTATGCTTAATAAGGCATTTCATATTTTATGAGGTTCTTAATACCAAATGTTGCACAAATCACCATTACTATACTGATTATTAATTATCAAAATGTATCCAAGTTCCAAGATATTGTCAAGACAGTACAAGAAACAGAAAATTTAAAAAAATTGAATCACCTTGAGAGATACAGCTACAAGGTTATTTTTGCTTAAGTTTCAGTCATACAATATCCAGCACTCATCCCTTGACCAGTGCATATTTCCTGCCACTAATGTCCCATGTCCCCAGTCTCCCTCCTCTCCCTTTTTTCCTTTTAAACACTGATTTTTAATATTGTGACTAAAAGAGTATCTTATCTCCTTTCAGCAACTGTTTTTGTCCAGAGTGATTGTTTTCCAATGATCATTAACATTGTGGTCTTTTTTCTGTCTTGACTGCTCTGCCCTGCTTTTTGTGGCAAGTTTCCTATCATGGGGATCCGTCCTCCTGGCCCTTGTCTGTATTGATTGTCTTTAGGCACTATTACCATATTGCTTTTAATCCCACAAATAAGTGAGATCATTCTTTGCCTATCCCTCTCTGAATCTTTTGCTCAGTATAATACTCACCATATCCATCCATGTAAACAAATTTCATAACCATAGCTTCAGTTTTCCAAACAGTGATATAGTGTTTCACTGTGTAGATATACCATAGTTTCTTTATCCACTCATCTTAATTTTTTTTTTTTTTTTGGTTTTTTGGGCCACACCCGGTGACACTCAGGGGTTACTCCTGGTTATGCGCTCAGAAGTCGCTCCTGGCTTGGGGAACCATATGGGAAATCGGGGGATTGAACCACGGTCCGTCCTAGGCTAGCGAAGGCAAGGCAAGCACCTTACCTCCAGTGCCACAGCCCGGCCCCTCACTCATCTTAATTTTAACTGACATATTTCTAGGAATGTATGTAGATTATTTCTTTCAGTTGAATTACCTCTTGTATCAAGATGATATTTAATAGTTCATTAAAATAGTGTGACTAGGGGGTCCGGGAGATAGCATGGAGGTAAGGCATTTGCATTTCATGCAAAAGGTCATCGGTTCGAATCCTGGTGCCCCATATGGTCCCCATGCCTGCCAGGAGCAATTTCTGAGCATGGAGCCAGGAGTAACCCCTGAGCACTGTCGGGTGTGACCCAAAAACCAAAAAAAAAAAAAAAAATAGTGTGACTATAAATATTATCCTTAAATAATCTGTATTATTGAGCTAGAATTTTTTTGGATATAGAGTTAAACTAGAATTCAAGTGAATTTTTTAGCAACCCTAATTTATTTATTTATTTTTTTTTTGTTTTTTGTTTTTTGTTTTTTGTTTTTTTGGTTTTTGGGCCACACCCAGTGACGCTCAGGGGTTACTCCTGGCTATGCGCTCAGAAGTTGCTCCTGGCTGGCCTGGGGGACCATATGGGAACCGGGGGATCGAACCGCGGTCCGTCCTAGGCAGCGCAGAGAAGGCAGGCACCTTACCTCCAGCGCCACCGCCCGGCCCTAACCCTAATTTATTAAATCATAGCTATAAAAACTGTTCTACCCAATTGTGTTTTGTTTTTGTTTTTGTTTT
>PVKC010045983.1:0-11317 GCA_004027635.1 Crocidura indochinensis
AGTCTGTCTTATCCACACTCTGGCCCAAAAGACACACCTCAGCCGAGGCACACCCTCTGGGGATTATCTCCAGAGCCGGGTCACAGTTCCCAGGTCGAAGTAAGCCAGGCTAGGCCCAAAATGTCCGCCGAGCTCAAGGGGCCCAACAGAGTCAGCTTTATCCGCAACTACGACCCTGAAGCACTCACCTCAGCCGAGGCAAGCCATCAGGGGACGAAGGTCAAAGAATAGCAAAGTTCCCAAGTTGAGGCAAGCTGTGGGAAGCCCCCAAAAGTCTGCCGAGCTTCAGGGGGCTCAGCAAAGTCTGTTTTATCCACACTCTGGCCCAAAAAAAAAAAAAGCTCAGGTGGATTCTTAGTGGTCCTCAGGCTTCCCCCCTCCCTCCGCACTTTGGGGGGGAGGTGCATGGGGTGGAGGGCAGGCAGACATCTGGTCTCCAGTTTCCTCTTTGATTCTGGAGACCAGCTCTTGCCAGGTATAGGGTTTGGGGAGGCCCCATACCGGAGCCCTTCTCCCTAGCCTGGGGAGTGCTGGGAGGCTTGGCAGGGCCCCAGTCATCTGTGTTTTTCCCCCCTGACTCAGGCCTTCCCTGGGTGCCAGCTCAGATGGCCAGAAGTGGATTCAGGTGAACTCTTAGTGGTCCTCAGGCTTCCCCCCTCCCTCCATACTCCAGGGGAGAGGTGCATGGGGTGGAGGGTGGGCAGACATCTGGCCTCCGGTTTCCTCTTTGATTCTGGAGACCAGCTCTTGCCAGGTATAGGATTTGGGGAGGCCCCATACCGGAGCCCTTCTCCCTAGCCTGGGGAGTGCTGGGATGCTTGGCAGGCCCCAACCCATCCCCATTGTTTTCCCCTGGACTTCACGCCTTACCTGGGCGCCGGTCTAGGTGGACTCTATAGGGGTCAACAGGCTTTCCCCCTACCTCTACCTACACTAATTGGAATGGACTTTGGGAGGAGGGTGGGCCCTTCTAGCACTGGTTTATGTTGGGAGAGTCACTGGAAATTTTTTCTTCTTTGTATTGTGATCTTGACACTGCCCTACAAAGCTCATTTCCAAGATTTTACTGTCTCAGTCCCAACCCTTATTTTCCCCCAACTTCCCATGTAAGTGCAGCTCATGACATCAAGCTCACCACATAGAGTTATAAGTGCAGTTAGAGAAATAACTGCACTGAAAACTATCATAGCAATGTGAATGAATAAGGGAAAAAGAAAGCCTGTCTCGAGTACAGGTGTGGGTGGGTTGGGGAGTAGGTAGATCTGGGAAATTGGTGGTGGAATACTGCACTGGTGATGGGGGGTGTTCCTTACATGACTGTAATCATACAACTACAATTATATTTGTAACCACGGTGTTTAAATAAAGATAATAAAAAAAGAAAGAGAACTTTCTGCTGAGGTGGCCCTTGATCCTACTGAGCAACGTAGTTTAGTATTATGTGTATGTGTGTCTACTATCTACACATGGACATATAAGTGCACACATATGATCGTATATGTGTATATGTATAGTGTATGTGCATACAGTGTAGGAGATAGAGAGAGAGAATTCCACATTCCTCGTAGTCTCATCTCATTTAGATTCTAGTAACAGAGAACACTGTAATACATTATCATAATGGTTTTAAGGGTTGTTTTATCTGTAAGCCCTTATTATGGGGCTAGAGAGCTAGTACCAAGGGTTAAAATAATTGTCATGTAGGTTCATGGTTCTAGTTCACCCTGGCCTATTTAACCTTGGTTTGATCCAGGGTATTGCAAGATTCCTTAAACATCACCAAGTACAGCCCTGAAGGCTCTCAGTCCCCCAGGGCTACCCAGCACTCCCTTTAAGCTTTAGAGAGACATTTTCCCTTTGTATGTGGAATAAAGGAAGCTTCATCTTACCACTTCCTTCTCCCTCATAACTCCTCTCACCTCACTCTCCAGCTGTCTCTCCTATTCCAAGAGCCTGAATCCTCATTTCTTAGCACTTGTTGAGTGCTTCAGCTTTTAGAGGAGGAACTCTAAGTGAAAACGGATCAACTACTTGTGGGAATATCAGAATTTCCCATTTCAGCCCTGTGTCACATGTTTGCATGTGCACAAGTGACACTCACATGTGCACACATATGCATAGACATGTGCACACACACATGCAACCAAAACCCTTTGTGTGTGGTGCTCTTAGAGATGGCTGCTTTGGTTCTACTTGTTTGTTTTGAATCACTGTGAGATAGTTATAGTTAGAAAGTTGTTCATCGTTGAGTTTCAGTGCCGTATAATGTCCAAAGCCCATCCCTTCACCAGTGCATATTTCCCTCCACTTATGTCCCTAATTCCCCTCCTGCCCTCCCTAGTGCCTGCCTCTATAGCAGACATTTTCCTTGTCTCTAACTCTCTCTCATCCATTTTTCCCTTTAGATTCTGTTTGCTGTATTGTTACTGAAGGGCATCATGTATATCACTTTATCTCCTTTCAACACCAGTTGATTACCAAAGTAATCATATCCAACTATCATTGTCATAGTAATCTATTCTCTGCCTAACAGCAATTGGCAAATACATCATAACTGAAAAGTTCCCAAAGCTGAAAAGCTTGTGCACCCGCATCCTGGATGCCTGAAAAGTACCAACTAAAAGAGACACACATATGACCCTGTGGGCCCATATGAACTGGAGCTTTAAGAAGGTAATAAATAGTTTTATTTCTATTTAGACTTGAAGGGAAAGTAATAATGTCCTCGGTTTGGTTGTCAACTCATTGTAAGGTGGACCAGAGCTGTGGACATGCATCTGATATTCCTTTACTGTGTTTACTTTTATTTGCCCTGGGATTTGGTTTTGAGTCCTCACCCTGCTCTGCTCCAGGGCTGCTCCAAGCTACATAGTGCTCAAAGGTTGTTCCCATCTGTGCACAGTGAGCCTTTATAGATCTGGGGATTGAACCCAGGACTCCCACATGTAAAATGTACACTCAAATCCTTCAAGCCATGGCTCCTTTCCTCAGTCTCCCAATAACTCTCTAAGGTGTTTCTCAACCCCCTTTGACAGGAGCAAAGACCAAAACCAGTAACATTTGGAAAGGCTTGTAACAACCAAGGGCTCCAACATCTGTCCACCTGCTTGTCCTCCTCAGTCAAGAACACCTGCCACAGTTGTCTGACCTCCTTTTCCCTTGCATATGCCCATATGCATCTCTCACTGCAGACCTGTTTACTGTCAGCCTCTGGAGATTTAACTTTATTTCTCAGTGAGGATCAGCATTGTGTGCTCAGTATGTGTTTGTATGTGTGTGCATGGGTGAAAGAGACAGAGAGAAAGAAAGAGAAAGAGAATCTGAGTCGCCAGAAGCACTACTGGACTCCATCTAGTAGCTCTAGCAGTAGTCTGAGTTATCCCACAAACTAACTCTACAACCCTCTTTCCTGGACCTAGCCACTTGAGAATGACTAGGTAGAGTCTGTAATGTTATTTTTAGTTCCTTCCCACACTGACCTAGGCTGTTCACCAAGAGGTGGTAGGTGCTGTTTCAGCCTCAGCAAAATAGCTTCTCAGGCACTGACAACTACCTGCAACTTTGAGAATTGGCTGAAAATAAATTATCAGCTGTATGTCGCTTTCTAGATGTGAAGTAAAGAAGCAGTCCAGGCAGACAGCACCCCAACAAGCAAGACTGTGGGAGCAAAGAGAGCAAAGAGCCTACAGAACCTAACGGACATCACCAGCCAATCAGGCACCACTCAACCCCAAGAGCAAAACCTGGAGAACCACCAGAGTTCTCTGGTTTGCTCTGTCCTCAAAGATTGGGGTGGGGGTGTGTTTGTGATATTTTGGGGCTAGTTAGGAGGATGAAATTAGGAAAAATTAAATGCCACTAAGTCCAAACAAAGTCAATTTTCTTTCTTTTTTCCTTTTTCTTTCTTTCTTCCTTTTTCTTTCTTCCTTTTCCTTTCTTCTTCTTTCCTTTCTTCTTTCTTCCTTTGTTCCTTCCTTTCTTTCCTTCTTTCTATTCTTTTCTTTTTTTTTTTGAGAGGAGGTGCATTTTGAGTCACACCTTAAGTACTTGGGAAAGTGAAGAGAACCACTTCATTGCCAGAGATTGAACCCAGGTCAGCAGCATTCAAGGCAAGTGCCACACTCCTGGACTATTTCTCCAGCTCCAGTCATTTTTATTAAATAATGTTTTTATTAGATTATTATAAGCCTTTAATATTTAAAGTCCTGTAAATATGTAATTTAAATTTTGTGTTATTGTGAGACATGTGCCTTATCTGCTGTAGTACCTCTCAGTCCTGAGACTATAGATTCTTATTCGCTATAATTTAACTCAAAATTTATTTGGTGTGATTCATCTCATCTAGATTGTGACACATCATTGATATTCATAAAATAAAAGAACAAATAGAGTAATTAAAATATGTTATTGTGGGACCGGGCGGTGGCACTGGAGATAAGGTGCCTACGCTAACCTAGGATGGACCGCGGTTCGATCCCCCAGTTCCCCATATGGTCCCCCATGCCTGCCAGGAGCGACTTCTGAGTTAATAGCCAGGAGTAACCCCTGAGCGTCACCGGGTGTGGCCCAAAAACCAGAAAAAAGTTATTGTTCTCATTGCTTTTTTGAAGAGTCTTCCTCCTCTACCAGTCCAGAAAATTAGGATTCTAGAAAAAAATTTTAGTTTAAAAAATTTATACTGAAGCTTAAAACAACAGACATTTCCTGATAGCACACTCATTGATTTCATTTAACCTTCTTTATTCTCTTATCAAGAATTGTTTTAGGGGCCAGAGCGGTGACACAAGTGGTAAGGCGTTTGCTTTGCAGGCGGCTAACCTAGGACGAACCGTGATTGGATCCCCTGGCATCCCATATGGTCCCCCAAGCCAGAAGCGATTTCTGAGTGCATAGCCAGGAGTAATCCCTGAACGTCACTGGGTGTGGCCCAAAAACTCAAAAGAAAGAATTGTTTCAGATGTGATTGGTGATTTCCCAGGCAGCTCTAGAACTTGCTAACAATCAGAACTTTAGTCACAAATTAGATAAATCTTTAAATAACTATCCTGGAATTTTTCACATATTCTGTCCCAATCAGGATAACTTTCAGTATATATTTATTATTCATTGCCCCCTTTTTTGTTGTTTTTGGGTCATACATAGCAGCATTCAGGGGTTACTCCTGGCTCTGTGCTCAGAAATCACACCTGGCAGGCTCAGGGGACCATATGGGATACAGAGGATCAAACCCGGGTCTGTCCCGTGTTGTCAGTGTGCAAGGCAAACGACCTATCTCTGTGCTATCACTCCAGCCCTCTGATTCCCCATTTTAATCCCATCTACAGAAAAGACTCCAGGCCAACGTCCTAAATAACAACAGCAGCAACAATTACAGCATTAATTGGCAACAACTTTAGCAGCGCAGGATCTTGCTGAATTCACAGTGAGGACAGGCAAGTTTTAGGTCTTCGTTCTGCACATGAACAGACTGAGAGTCCAAGAGTTAGCCTAGTAAGAGACCTAGGCTCTCTTGTCATTATAATTCTGATTCTAATTTTGCCTCCTGTATTCTAAGGGTTGGTCAATTTGCTACCTCCAGAGCCAACCTCCAGGACTCCCAAATAAAACCAACACAAGGCTTTTAGCTCCTCCAAGTAGCTGCTATCAGCTGTCACTTTCATACTCTTGGACAATTAAAGTGTCATTATGTCTATTAACCATCTGTAGGCCCAAATTTCTCATTTTACATGAATCCCAGCTGACATATAATGACTGCTGAGAAATGATAGCCAACTGCATGCAGCCCTTGCAGGCAAATAATTCCAAAAGCAGTATAATTATTTGATTGAATTATGTGAGGCTGTAGCTAATCTTTTCTTCTTAAAGGCTAGCAATTCCTCTTCTGTCAGAAATATGTACCCCCAAATTCTACTGAATATGAAATATTAGTGCCCTTTAACACATCAGTCAGTTTAGGGTGGTCTCCTAATGGCTTCAGAATAGAGGAGCACCCTGGACTGGGATGTGACTCTGCAGTAGAGCACTTGCCTTACATGTGTGAGGCTCTGGGTTTGATCCAACATTAAAGGAAAGGAAAAAGAAATGCTACTAGCAGGATCCAGAGGGAAAAAGAAAAAAAATAAAATATTTGGGTGGAGGGCAAAAAAAGGAAACAGAATCTTGGACCCAATTCCTCTGCCTGATTCGTGGTGCAAGAGAAGATTCTGTCCGACTCTAGGACAGCGCGGAGGGACTGGCCTGGGACAGTACTAAGTAAATCACCTGAGTCCTCCCTAGTGTCAGCAGCTGCATTGATGCTCAGTCTGGTGAGCATGTGATTCCACATCTACTTCCCAGCCCAGAGAATCTGGAACTCACTATCTGCTATTGCCACCAGCACCCAGTGCTGCTGATTGATCTGAGTCTGACCTAGTGTAAAGCAGATTTGTGTCCCTTCACGAACCCTCTAGGATTGTCTTTCTGAAAAGTGAAGGGTAATCTGCCTATCCTCAAGGGCAAAAATATCACCAACCAGAACCTAGTTGGGTCTCAAGATAAAGAGCTGAAGACCCAACAACATCCCTGAGAAATAGGGGAGTCTACTCCCATCTCTGCTTCTGTCCTGTTTTCTCTCAGAGATGGGGGGAACCACCTGCACTTTGCTTGGCCTTCTCAGCTCTTCATCTCTGGTAAAATGTATTTAAAAAAATTTTTTTAAACTTCCATATCACTAGAATTAATTAGTCTAGTTTTATTTTTTCAGGCTTTGACCAAATTTTGAGTGTGAATGTAGAGTGCTGAAGAGAGAACAAACCAGGGTCTCAGACCTTTGAGGCCTATGATGCTGCTCGGCCACTTCCTGGGCCCCATTGACAATTTTTTATTTTGCTTTTGGGCCACACCCAGGGATATTCAGTGCATATACCAGGTTCTGCTCTCATGGAAGGCTCAGGAGACCCCATGTGGTATTGGAGATTGAGTCAAATAGGCCATGTGAAAGACAATCATATACTATACTATACTCTGCCCCTCTGTGGCAACAAATTAAGTTTAACATCTCTGAGTTTATTTTAAGATTTTATTTTCAGGCCAGAGCAATAGCAGGGCAGTTAGGGTGTTTGCCTTGCATGCAACTAACCCAGATTCGATCCCTAGTCATCCTATGTGGTTCCCTGAGCCTGCCAGAAGTAACTTCTGAGCATAGAGCCAGGAGTAATCCCTGAGCACACCTGGGTGGGACCCAAATAAAAGTAAATAATTTTTTTATTTTCAGAAAGCCTTTTATTTTATGATGATTATTTTCAAGGGCAACTTTGCTCTTGATACCTGGGATATAGTGCCCTTGTGACTTTCCATGGGTTAAATATATATATGTATATATAGCTGATATATATCACAATATATATATCATATATATGTCATATATATGTATATATATGATATATATATTTTTTTATATCAGAGAGGAGGGTGATGCACAACAGCTATTCCCACTGCAGTGCTGAAGCCCACAAGGTGCTGTAAATTGAACCTCAACCTCCCACTTACAAAGCATACCCGCCAGCCCTTGGAAGCATCTTCCCAGGTTCAAGGGGAATTTGAGAAAGGGGAGACACTGCAGTGTTCATAGGCTTCTCCTGTCTCTCTACTCAGCGATCTCTCCTAGTGCTGCTCAGAGAACCATATGTAGTGTCAGGGATTAAACCAAAATTGTCCACATGCAAGGTTCATGTCTTAATTCTTGTAGATGTTCCCCCAAGGCCTTCTTCCTGGCATTCACTCCATCTTCCTTTGGAGTAAAGTGTCTTGTTTGTTCATGCTTCATTTCGCGAGTGATGGTTTTCTTAACTTCCTGGTTATCTTATCTTTACATGTTGCAAATGGTGGGAGGGGAAGGCACTGGCTTGGGCTGCTGTTGAGACAGTGAGGATTAGTGGCTGGGAAAATGTCAAGTATATGTTGATTGAAGTTTAAACTCAATGTTTAGATTTGAAACAGGCACAAACTATAGTCAAGACAAAGGTATTAATAAGAGTAGAAAAACAGCTGTACTGGTGATGAAAGTGAGAAAAATGAAATGGAGATACATAAGGGAGATTTAGGGTGGCTGACAGGAGTTTTTAGAAAGGATATAGAAATACTTGATGACTGTACACTAGTACCATTGACTGTCCCTTTCTCTGAGAGAGCCGCAGGATGATTTTCTTTGGGAACTTTTCTTGCCATGAAATAAAGACAAGGATCCCACCCAGATCTGAGAGGAGGGTTGTTAAGCATGTAGGGAGAGAAAAGACCCTGTTGTTTGGGTCCAGAGCTCTGGTTAAATGGGGTTCAACTCCACTCCACTTTGAGCAGTAGCTTTATTGCTCAACATGACCGAAGGGAGTCAGAGGCCCTGCCCAGCTGACCTTATAGGTCCATTTCACATGAATCTGATTCCCAGTGAGTTTTCACTAAGACAGCAACATTAAACTTTGCATGTGCTCAGAATTGGTTCCTTTAAAGCTACTACTTACAGAAATTATAAAACAGCTTCAAAAGCAAGAGTGTTTGGGCTGCTGGAATCAGTCACTAAGATGTACATTCTGGAGGCTTCAAGGCATGACCAGGCTGCACAAATCAACAAATTCTCTGTGACCTCTCCTTGTGGTTCCCAAATGACTATGGCAGCTACTCCCTCACAATGGGGAAGGGATGACATAGCTTTCTAGGGCCTCATTTATAAGATTATAAGAGCACTGATCCCTTTCAGAAGGCCACATACTCTCACCTGGCCATGTCTCTGGGGTTCAATCTCCTAAAAAAGATCACATTGAGGAGGAAAATGTAAACAGATGGAAGAGGAAAAGTAGATGTCACATGAAGTGTCACAAAGTTTTGGGCACTTTGGTGATGGTAATAGTGAAGTAACTCTATACATCAAAACCATAAACATTCACACTTTTGAAATCATGTTACCTAAATAAAAATAAATAAAAATATTTCAACATTTGAATTTGGGGAAAATATAAACATTCAATATGCAGCATCAAACTTAAAAACTATATCAATATTTTTGCCAATGTAAGACACCATGGACTAATTTTTTAAAATGGGACTCTGTTTGGGCCAGGGAGATATTACAGATGGTAAGGCACTTGCCTTGCAATTGATCAACCTGGGTTTAATCCCTGGCATCTGATATGGTCCCCAGATCACCACCTGAGTGTACCCCCATGAGTAATCCCTAAGCACCACTGGGTTTGACCTTAAAAACAAACAAAATGTGACCCTTATTCATAACATATGTCCAGTCCCACCTTTGAAAGTTCTGGAACCAGGCTCAAGGAGACAGTTTTAAAATCATTCCGGGGCTAAAGTGATAGTATAATAGGCCAACGCATGGCCAACTTGGAATCAATCCCTTGGTCCCATATGGTCCCCTAAATCTGCCAGGAGTGATCCCTTAGTACAGAACCAGGAGTAGGCTCTGAACATTACCAGATGTGGCCCAAAAATTAAAAAAATAAAATAAAATAAATATGCTTCCCAAGGGGCCAGGGGGATAGTATAGGGCACTTGTCTTGCATGGAACCAATCCTGGTTCATTTTCCAGTGCTAAATATGGTCATCCAAGCACCACCAAGAGGGATCCAAACATTAGTACAAAGCCAAGAATAAACCCAGAGCACTTCCAAGTGTGGCCCAATCTTCTTCCCTCAAATAGCTTTCCAAGTGATTCTGATGGACACAAAATCGAGGCCACTACTATAATAAAATGAAAACAGGAGTTTGGTTCCAACATTACATGTGACACTCACATGTAATTGATGAATAATCAGATTTCCAGAAGACATAAAGTAAAATGGTTACATCTGACTATATGAAAAGTGTAAAAGGAAGATAATAACTAGAGAAAATATTTTCCTTTTAGGTAATATCCTAAAGTCATTATATATAATTACATATATAGTACTATATATTAATTATACTTGATCAATAAATGCCAGGGCATGCCTAAGCCTTTAGGGGGGCTCAGCCCACCAGATGTATCCTCAGATTTTCCTGGTGGGTAGAAATAATTTAACCCTCATGGGGTTTCTCAAAAGGCCCGCTGCGGACGCCATTTTTCCCTTGCATGGATGGTTGAGGAATTTCCAAAGAGATGCCTGGCATTACATTTTCAGCCAGTATCTGACTATCTCTCCTTTGTATATTATCAGGCAAAAATATTGGCCGCTTTCAAATAATTTGGCTCAGAAATTCCAGCACCAAAGTTTATTTGAGAACCCCTTCTCTGGATTATATTTAGCCCTAAAAGCAAAGACAATACTCTTTCTCTCTTTCAAATTTGTCCTTTGCAGCTGAAATTTCTGGTAATTAAGGTGGTAACCAGAATACAGATTTTGAATTTTGTCCCTCCTTTAGAAATAGGGAAACTCTTTCTTGGGGATTTGGCTCCTCCCTTCCTTTAACCTCTAAAAACAATAGGAGTCCAGCCTAGAAAAACCAAGGTTCTAGATATGTCCTATTTTCTCCTAATCCTGATTTTGCATTTAAAGCTAGCTTGCTAAGAGTTACCTTGAGCTGTGACCTCCTCTTACGCAACTTAGAATTTTTAGTCACACCCATACCTTAGTTATTTTATTGTTATACCAGACTTTGTGATTACAATTATTCTTCACCTATAACTTCCCCTGCTCAAAAAATTACACTTGTTGTACTCTTGCTAGGAACGTGTTGACCCCACACATACTGCGTGTGGTATAATTATTTCTTATTTCAAATTTCATATTCGTCAGCTCGTTTTACCCATTTTTCTCCCGTGAAAGGACTATGACCCACAAGAATTGCTGAGATGCAAGACGTCTACAACAAATAAAGCAATAATTTAAAATCCTACAAAGGCCACCAACAGGTATAACCTATTGAAGCTTAGAAATCAGAAAATATTCTCAGGAAAATTCAAGTTAAAATGATAAGGAACCACATCTACCAGTCATAATAGCCAAAATTGAAATGATTCTCATCAGTTTTGCTAGTATTTGGAAAAACTAAGGCTACAAATTTTCACAAGCTTCTAAAATAATTATCTAGTACCACGAACTAAAAGATACAACATGCATGTTCTTACACCCAGGATTGTCCTTGAGCACATTCAACCAGAAGTGATACAAGTTAAAGATTATCAAGAAGTGTTTCATCATAACAGCAACTGACATTTACTCCATTTTCCTATCTACCAAGAATTAGGTGAAATGGAACACAAAATTTATATTAGATGAAATTTTGATGTAATTACCTTTACCTCATAGTCAGACTAAGCTTTACAAAAGTTAAGTGTTGCCAAGTTTTTTTT
>PVKC010045984.1:0-11325 GCA_004027635.1 Crocidura indochinensis
GGGATTTGAACCGATGACCTTTTGCATGAAAAGCAAATGCCTTACCTCCATGCTATCTCCCGGGCCCCCGGTCATAATTTCAATGCAGCTTTCAGTCTTCTCATTTCTCTTCTCTACCAACTCCCTAGTTCACCTTTTGAGTATCTCAAATCCCTTACTCTAGAACTGATCTTTGCTATTTAAAAATAACCTCCATAAAATTTTGCAAAGTAAAAGTTGTCCTCTCCTGAAGTACATCGATGTCTCCAGTCCTTACCCAATCAGTGTCTTTACCATTTACTCAGTAGATATATACTATAATCTGCATGACTCCCTTGTGCTCCTGTGTAAGGTAAAAAAGAAAAAATTCCAGGAGTTGGGAAACAATCTAGCATGCTAGGCCCTTTGAGTTTTGCCTGCTATTTTTCTAAAGTCCCCTAAAGATCACTAGGTTGGTATCTCTAGAACTGAACACCACCAAATTCTCAGGATATTGTATTCAGTCGCTGTGTTCATGAAAAATCATGGGTAGTGGTGGCAGATTTCCTGAACAATGATGGGAAACTTTTCTTTCCCCCAAAGAAAAGATTCAAATTTCCCTCATGAACTTAATTTTTACATAAGTGTCTCTTCCATGTCTAAAGGACACTATCACCTTTTGTTTATTTCTTCTATATTCTGCCATTTAGAATCATTCCTGGTATATTCTGACAAAGTAACAAATATTTTGTAGCAAGGCCACACCTTATTTACAGGTTAGAAAATGATAGTCAGAAATTTTATTTTGGAGGTCTTAATGATACAGCAAATGGTAAAACCAAGTCTTGAAATATCCAAATATATATACTCAAAAATCTTAGATTTATTTCTCCATATTTGTGGTACATTGGTTGCAAATAATTCTTTTTTTAGATGTGACACAAATACATAGCACATGCTTCTATCATACAGGTAATTTATGACTTTCTGCTATTCTTGTATACCTGTGCAGATGAAGAACAAAAAAGAAAAAAAGATTTGGAGGTGTATATACAAGCTGTATTCTTTTTACTACACTTGATCTTAGCCAAAAGGCTGAGAAGTGATAAACTGTATTCTTTTTAACCTTTTATATATAAGATATTCCAGTAATTGTTGCAGCTGATTGCTAAAGAAATCCTCTATTCGTTTTTCCAGAAGAGATCGAGGCTCTTTCTTACACAACTGGATATTGAAGGCACAACTTTGTTGATAGAAGCAAAAGAACTACTATCTTATAAAAGGGGAAAATGATGATAGGAATACTGTCCAGTGTTTTAGTTTTCTATTCTGATATAAAAACTACGATCATTTTTCAACAGATCACATAACATAATATCAACACAGGGTTGTTTTTGTTTGTTTGTTTGTTTTTGATTAGGCCTTTCTCAGCTGTATTGAGGGATTACTTTTGGCTCTGTATTCAGAGATTATTCCTTATAAGATCAGTGAACCATAGAGAGTCATGGGGATAAAACCTTTTCTGGCTACATGCAGAACACGTGGCCATACTCACTACTTTTGCCCATACTTATACTTTTTGTAAATTAGGCATCTAGGTAGAGCTTAAATGGTCTTCTGTGTCAGAGCCTAAAAACTGCTAAATGTCGACTTAATTGTATTTACTTACAATTGAGTAAATAATTGAAGGTTTTACTGGGGAAGAATTTATTTGCAAGTTTACTCAGATTATTAGTAGAATTAATATTGTTGTGGTCATATGGCTGAGGATCCCCTTGTTTTGGATGCTATTGGTAGGTTTAAATTTCTTCTCTCTGGATTTATTTTTATTTTAATGAATGAAATAAAATAATATTCTTTAAGTGTAAAATTATTTGAGGGATCAATTTTAATAGATATTTGATAAAATGCAAGCATTAGGAATTTATTCCATGGAAAAATAATCAAACTTGAATTAAAGAGAATTAATTTTGTGTTCTTTAGTTTATGGTTCCGTACAGTTGAGTTATTAACAGTTGCTTGAGCTCAGTTTAAAATATTCTAGTTTTTAACTGACCCTGCTTTATTTCTCCATCTGATGCCAATCCCTTGTGTCCTTCAGTCATCATTATTATGCCATCATTATAGTGCTTCACTTTCCACTGTTTAGATAACTTTTACTTGACTATTTGTATGACCTAAAGAACTATACCTGAGACTTGTATGACATGAGAAACACTAGAAATTCAATTGGGAGTGTCCCCAAATCGCAAATCTTTAAAGACTCAGTTCAACTTTATACATATTTGCTTGAAGTAGAATATTGCACAGCCCCAATACCTGAAAATATGTCAGATCATTTTAAAAATAAACCATTGAGCTTGTCATTACAGATAGTTTTAGTTGTACTAGAGCAGAGATATAGATTTATCCTCTGAGGAAAAGATCGTATATTTTGTTCTCGCTTTCTGCATTACCTTGTGGATAGAAAGGGTCCTTCAATCATGGAGGTCAGGAACTGACAAACTTGTTTTAGAAGGGGCCATATAGTAAATAACTAACTTTGAAGGACAGCTTGTTTCTGTCACCACAATTCAATGTGATCATCAGAACATGAAAGTATACCAGACAATTTATACACGAATGAACATGGCTCTATTCCAATAAACTTTTATTTATGAACCATTAAGTTGTATTTTCTAGTATTTTATGAGTCATAAAATATTCCTTGCTTCACTTAGTTGCAATGATTGAATGTTATTCTTGACTGGGATGCCTCATGTAAATAGGCAGAGGGTTAGATTTGATCTGAAGAGCATAGTGCGTTAACATCTGGCTATAGATATATGCAAATATTTATTTCTATGGGAAAAAATGAATATTCTTTCTTGCCAGATTAAAAGTCAGCTTGAATTGTACTTGTATGTATCAAACTTGTAGTTATCACTGAGGATTTTTGACAGGGAGACCCATCTATAGAGTTGGACTTTCAAAGTAAGTACACGCTATTTTTGGAGATAGTAACATAGAGCTTTCTACACTTCAGTACCCATTGTGACTCCATAGAAGACAGCTGGGACCAGATTTGCTATAATTTCAATGATCTCATGAGCAGGTGAAGAGGCCATATGAGGAATATGAAGAAGGGGAGCAGCTGCAATGGTGCTGACGTCAACTCTGGGGAGAAAGGGTGACCTATGGAGGAGCAGATGGCAGTCTATAGAAAAAAAAGACTAGTTTACACAAAAAATGACAATTAAGACAGGTTTGCAGAACACTTTGAAATGTACTGGAAATCTCTAGAGGTACTGGTAAAGTAGATGTAATTCCTCACTGTTCTTTAAGGATATTTAAACACATTAATTTTCTATATTTGAATGGTTTGAGGATAATGCATCTATAAATTGGAAACACAAACAAGTCTAGAGGTTTTGAGAGGGTCTGACTTGCAAGGCCTTGTTATTATAAACACTTCTGGTTGCCAAGCAATCTATATATTTCTCCATTCTTCCTCCTTTGTTTGACTTCCTATTTGGAAAGTATTCATATGTGCTGCAAAACAATACAAAGAGCTTTTACATTGCCATCACCCATTTTAGTCTATTGTTATTCTTCAATATTTGTATAAATAAATTTCTTCTTTTATAGACATGGATGCAGCATCTAAAATTACATAAAAAACTTTTATATAAGTTGTGCCACTGCTCTCAAAATAAAAATATGTTCTCACAGTCATATATAATTAAGACAAAAATGTAAGCATTGACCCAATATTGCTTTTTAATACATTCACTTAATTAAAGTTTTCCTCTAAGAATTTGTTTATGACTAATAAAATAACTCATTAGTGGGAAATTTGTATTGACCAATTATTGATCAATATTCGTCAATCTTTTTCTGATATATATACACAATTAAAATTTTTCGAAGAATTCTTTTGTGTTCTGAATCCAATACAGAATTATGTGCTCATTTTGATGTTTATTTTTCTTCGATGTAAAAGAATTCCTGTATGTCCATATTTTTCATAAGCTTGACATTTCTGACCAGGACAGACCATTTGTAGACCACTGCTTAGTCTGAGTCTGTATGATGCTTCCTCAAGATTTCTGAACTTTTAGCTTATTCTCCTGACATCACATTTTTAGGCACAAAATGTTAATTTCCCTATTCTATCAGTATTAGCTTTTATAAATTAATTATCTATAAAATTTATATGCTGTATGTTAATCAGTATTTCTCTGAATAAATTATTAATAAAATATTTTTAAATGCATGCTCCGAGTTTTCTACTCTAAATTGAAACATTTCCTTCCTCTGCATTCATTTCAAAGTGGATGGAGCTCAATTTTACTCAAGGGCTGCCACCATAAATATCTTTTGATGCCCAAGTATTTTGATGTACAAATTGCCTAGATACAGTCCCTTCACAACAGATTCAGTAGTCTTTGACATGACTGCACACTATTTTTCACCAATTCTTGCTTCATGACATAAGATATTCAAGATCTGGGGCTGGGTGGTGGCGCTGGAGATAAGGTGCCTGCCTTACCTGCACTAGCCTAGGACGGACTAAGATTCGATCCCCCATTTTCCCATATGGTCCCCCAAGCCAGGAGTAACTTCTGAGCGCATAGCCAGGAGTAACCCCTGAGCATCACTGGGTGTGGCCGAAAAACCAAAAAAAAAAAAAAGATACTCCAGATCTATCTTGAACTTTTTCTTCTCAGCTCTGTATAAGCTATTACTCTTCGGAACGTTAGTTTATTTAATGAAAAGTAGAATAAATTAAACAAAAACTAGGCTTGTTCATAATGTAAGTGTTATCATTTTTCCTAGATCATTTTAATGGGAAGAGCTAGACAGCTCATACTTCTTCTATGCCTTCTCTATCTTTATTATTTATATCTTGAACTCTCTCATATCCTTAATTTTCTCTATCTCATTATATCTTGGTTAAATGTTTTGCTTTTATATTTTGAACCTCCCAAGTGATACACAAAAAGTCTGCTGATTATTAAGTGACTCTCAGTCAAACAGGCCATGATTCAATGCAAGTACCACACTATAATATATCAGATACGGTACTTGCAGACCATATATGGACTTGCCATATCAGAAATTCCCCACGACATACCAGTGGTGCTCAGGGATATACAAGGCCACATATGTCCAGAGATGGTTCAAAAACCTCCCTGTTGGTGGAAAGTAGTGATGGGACTGTTACTATTAGGGTAAAAACTATGAACTTTTCTTTATCTAATGTATAAAGGTTTGTAGGCATCATTCACGCTATTAGCTAGCTTTGATAAGGTAAGTTAAATATATGCAGAGCTTATCGAGCAATAAAGATGAAAGGATGAATATTCCTATGGTTAAAGGAGTTTGCGAAGGATGAATCCAATCTTCAGATATGCCTCTACTTGTACAAATGTCTTGTAAGGTGGACCCTTCTCTTATGGTTAGGCTGAGCTAGAACTTTGTTTTATTGAATCTGAAAGGCAGAGACTAAGAGGTTGAATATCTTAAGATCTGAGACTGTTCACACCTTTAAGGCAAGATGGAGAACATGCCAATATAGGAAACTGTGAAACAGAATCTCCTGTAGCAAAGCCCAGCCCTGTTCTAATACAACAGCTTTTGCCTCACCACTCTAGAATTGGCATCTACTCAATGGCACAGATCTGGTAAGTTTTGATTACTTGTTGACAGATGTATCTTACAGGAATAAAATTCTTCCTTCCATACCCATCACTGTGGAAACCTAGAGCACCAATCAAATCAGTCTGCATTTTTCCCCTTTACAAAAAAATAGCTTAATTTTAGGTGAATTAAAATCTAACAAGAAGGGAATATAGCAATAGGGACAAGATCAGTGCAGTAAATTGGGAATGAAAGAACGTGATCATTAACTTATGATTTTGGGTTTTATTGAGGGGGACCATACCTGGCGACTCTCAGGGTTTACTCCTGGCTCTGCACTCAGACATCGCTCCTGGCTAGGGGGACCATATGACTCTGAGCACAGAACCAGGAGTAACCTTTGAGCATCACCGGGTGCGGTCCCCCCAAAATCATTTTGGAATATACATGACAATTAAAAATATTGGAATATAGAAATATAAAGTATCATTTATATAACACACGAGATATAATTATTAAATAATTTCTATATTAAATATACTAAAAACAAGTATTTAAATTATTTATTTATTAGGTCTTTGACCCATACCCCGCAGCACTCAAGGATTATGTTTTACTCTGTAATCCCTTAGGGTAAAATTTAGAGGGCCATAAGTAGTGTTGAATATCAAAATGGGTCTGTCACATACAAGTGTCTTACCCACTGCACTATCTTGTCTGGTCCCTGAATATTAAGATGTATTTATATATGTATATATATGTATTTATCTGGTTAGAATTTTAATGACACATATTATACGAAACAAAGAAGTCACTGCTGGCTGAACTTATGGGCATGAAGTGGCCTTCCCTCTACCTAATACTTATAGATTATGTCTCTTTTCTCTAAGTACTATTATAAGTGAACAATGATCTTCACAGTTACTGTTCTGGAACATACTCTACGCTTAATTTTCCATATTAGAAAATTGAGCCAAGAGAGATCTCCAAAGAACAAACAGTTGAAGAAGGACACACTGGAATTAAAATACTCTCAGTTTGACTCCAAAATTCATACCTATTTATTCTTTTTTTTTCTTTTTCTTTTTTTTGTTTTTTTTTTGGGCCACACCCAGTGACGCTCAGGGGTTACTCCTGGCTATGCGCTCAGAAGTCGTCCCTGGCCTGGGGGACCATATGGGGCACGGGGGATCGAACCGTGGTCTGTCCAAGGCTAGCGCGGTAAGGCAGGCACCTTACCTTCAGCGCCACTGCCCGGCCCCATATTTATTCTTTTTGTCATAAAATGCTAGTAGGGCAAGTCTGCTGTGGTAAAATTCTCTAATTAGGTTGAAGGTTTTCTTTCTTTTTAGAAGAGTCCCTGACTCTAATTCTCCTCTTTGGCTCTCCCTTTCATATAGAACAATTCTAAACAATGAGGTCTTTTCAAATTAATTTCTTCCTATTTACACCAGTGATATTCACCCCCCCAATGAATATATGGTTTTATTTATATAATTATTGCTTGATTATAAATAGGGACAAAATTTGTTCTAAAGACTAAAGTTACCAAATATATGTCGTTTTGTTTCATTCAAATTAAAACTTTTAAAAGAGTACACGAAGGAATGTTAACTTTCCCTGTTTCTCCACCTTGGTTACATTAAGTGTCCTTACTTAAGAAAGCAGAGTACTTATGACGCATTTGTAAACTGTGAATCCCCAGATTTTAGAACATAATAATAAATGCCATTTAGTTTCACATCCTTCCTGCCTGGTTGCTAATAAAATTTCCGTTCAGAAATGGGATATTTCTATCATCCTTGCTTTTGAATAACATGTGTTCATATAAACACAGAGGAAAATATGGGAAAGTGTTTCTGAAACATTTTGGCTTTTGATTGATGTCAAGTATCTTGGGGAATTATTTTAAAGAGATTTTCTTTAAAAATGAAAAGAATGTGAATTAAAATATTTGTCAATATTTGAAACTTTTTATTTTCTTCACTTGGGGTGGAGGAAATTTGGTTTATACTGAGTGGCACTCAGTGTTTACTCCTTCCCCCAGCACTGGGCGGAGGGCGGCAGATCCTGGCTTCCAGTTCTCTACTGAATCCTTTCTTGGTCTGGAGGCTAGCTCTAGCCGGCATGGGGTTTGGGGAGACCCCATGTTGGAGGCCTTCTCCCTAACTTGTGTGTGCTGGTAGCATTGATAGACCCCCAGCCGTCCCCTCTCATGCTCCTGGCCTCCAGGCCTCCCCTGAGTTGCCAGCCCAAATGGCAGAAAAGATTGATGTCGGGTGGTCCATCCAGGAGGGATCCCAAGCTTTCCAGCCCTTCACTCCAGCACTGGGGTGGGAAGGGCACAGGGTAGAGGGTGGACAGATCCTGACTTCCAGTTCTCTACCGAATCCTTTCTTGATCTAGTTCTAGCTGGCATGGAGTTTGGGGAGACCCCATGTAGGAGGCCTTGTCCCTAGCTTGGGGGTGCTGGGAACCTTGATAGGCTTGATAAAAAAAAATCAAGTCTTAGCTTGACACATACTAGGAAGACATTCCACACTCTGTGCTATCACTCTGACCCCCAAACACTAAATTTTACTAAAATGAGATCTCTCAGCTGTAGTAAGGACCATGTATCCTGAATGGTCCCAATGCTGTATGCTCATGCCTTGTAGTGCCAGGTACCAGCAGAATATTTGAGGATCATGCAGTGCTAAGAATTAAACTCGGGGCCTAGAGTAATAGAGTATCCCCCCTTTGAAGTTTTCTTCCAAACACTAAGATTCTAACTTTCAACCTTCAATAAATGATCCCCTTATTTCCTTCTTGTGTTGATTATTATTTCTCATGAAGAAGCTTAAGAATAAATAAATTTGGGAGACAGTTAAGGCTTAGGACACATGAAAGCTATTTTTCCAACCTAGGTTTTGTTATATAAAATATATGACCTCATAAGCACATTTAGTTGTAAGCATATATGTCCCAGAGCACTGCTGGGGAGACTCTGATAGTGCTTTGGTGATTATCTCAGCTGGCAAAGTGACCAGAAATGGTCCTTCAATTCGCTAAGCACTGGTTGTGAGGCCTCCCCTGAAACAGAATAATTGTATTAAATAAGTAATACAATAAATGGGTGATACACATTGGTGATATTTTAAATATTAATGGCAAGTATGGTGTGATACAACAGAAAGAAGAGTTTGCTTTGCATGTACCTATATTAAGCACTATATTATTTCTCTTACAAAGCACACACAGTTATTTCATAGCTACTTTTGTTTACACATAGAACATGAAGTTAGAACATCTAACTGCTATACAGTATTTGCCATTCAGGATTTCTTCACATACATTTTCTTTACCTAATTGTCTTTCTTCCTTCTTGCTCTCTGTGTGCTCAGATAATGTTACTTGACTTCAAAGCTTAACTGAATTTTCCTCTTTCATATAAAGTTACTCTTGGTTACTCCTCTCTCTCAAGGAGCAATGGTATTCCAAGTTAACCTACATAACTAAAAATAACACACTAAATTTAAAAATATATAATTTCACAGGTGAATTCCTCATTAGACTGCCAACACTTTAACTTCTATATTTATAATTCTCTACCTAGTGTCAAAAACCAGTTAGGTTCTAGATAACATTTTTATAGCCTTAGTCTTTTTAAATCTAGTTATTTTAAGACCAAATTTACTTATTCCTAGATTATCCAGGTGTTTTTTAATTAACCATTGTGATCTACGTGCATAATTTAAAGTTTAAACTTTTCAGATCAGGGGCCGGAGAGATAGCATGGAGGGAGGGCATTTTCGGTGGTTCGAATCCCGGCATCCCATATGGTCCCCCGAATCTGCCAGGAATGATTTCTGAGCAGAGAACCAGGAGTAACCCCTGAGCATTTCTGGGTGTGACCCAAAAAAAAAAAAACAAAAAAACCCAAACAAACAAATAACCCCCCCCAAAAAAAAACTTGTTCAGATCAACTAATTCCAGCTATTTGAGCTGCAGTTTCAATTTCTTTCAAATTCACATATCTTGACGTTTAACTCTAAACAATTGATAGTAGCATGTTACTAGTAAATAGGACAGCTATTTTTCATTATATGTTAAGGTAATTCACAAATGTTAAAATATTTGCACGTTTGTCCAGATAACATTTGTGAATGTTTCCATATTCCCAGTGGTGCACAGATCCTCTCTGAGAGATACAGAGCTCTGGAACTTTCATATTTAAAAGTAAAGATTTTATATGTACAGAGTAGTCTATGCTTTAAATCTATGCTACCACAGCAGTAGAGGATGGAGACAAATGTGAGTCTTCTAAACTACTCTTTAATAGAAATTCCATGAATGAAGCCAAATTTGTACATTTTCTTGGAGCTCTAGCACTTTGAGGAGCTTTTGTCATTGCTCCAGGCCTTTGTGGCTGGGGTGAAAGCAAGACATCACATAGCTCCTTGTCTGTGCCCTAGCAACCAAGCACAACACAGATGGCCCATTTGGCAAAATGCCTTCCAGACGCTGATGGTATACCTGGTGGTGAGACACAATGGCAGCTTCCCACATGCAAAGACAGCATGGATTTGTGCATAAAGCTAAAATATACAGCTATATAGATATGCAACAGAAATTGTTGCTTCAGGCCAATTGCAGTCTAGAGGCAATAACTTTCGGTTGGTGTAATAACAACTTGTCTTTTACAGCTGGATCATGTTAGGGCATAGTATTTTTCTTTCTTTCTTCCTTTCTTTGGTTCTTTTCCAATAATGTCTTGTAATACAAGGGTAGCGTTTTCTCATGAAGTTCCTTGCCATTTTCACATATAATATGACATAAAGCCTTGAGAATTTTTGGCATCAGTTGAAAGGAGGAGAAGTCTCTATTTTATAGATAGAGAGTCCAAGACTTATTCCAAGTCAAAAAAAATCCATATTATATACTCCTGAACATTTGTTTAATTTAATAAATGACTATTACAGATAATTATTCTACCAGACCCTATTACAAATAATTATTCTACCAGATACAAAACAAATAATATTGATTAATATTCAACAGGCACATATACAAGCAGAGAAGATAGGCATGTGTCCTAATTATATTCCAACATGGTGAGTGTTCTAATAGAGGAATATGCTCATTACCATTGAATTCAGGAGGAAGGAGCAGTTCATAATTTCTGAGAAGATTGAAAATAAAAAATTAATTTGAGTTTGAAATCACATCTAAGGAAATGCATTCAGGCAGAGTGGCATGAGCCATTGCTTTAAGACTGATGTATCTGCCTATAAATGATTATGTCAGATCCTTACTCATATTGTGACTTTAGGCAAATCATAGAATGGTCTAGATATATCTCCTTATCTTTATTATAAGGATAGAAATTGTTCATGTCATATATGAATATAAAATGAGAACAAAATGAAAGAACCATTAAGAAGCACTTAGCATCTTTTCTGACATCAAATGCATCTCCAATAAGTATTAGCTCTACTTGTCAGTCTTATCATTACTATTATTAAGTGACAATAATGTGAATTGCCTTGCAAGCATATTTGTGATGTTGTATCATCATTGGCATCAGAAACACTGGCTGTAAATCTAACTTTGTATTTTACTAACATGTTCCCTAGAGAAGAATATTTATTGTTTGAGCTAGTTGACCAAGATAGAGAAGTAAACTATGATCATAAACAGTGGACTTTATTTTCAGTTCTGGCACACAAATTTCTAAACACTTGGACTATCTGGAATTAAAAAAAA
>PVKC010045985.1:0-11319 GCA_004027635.1 Crocidura indochinensis
TAACTTTTAACATTAAATTCATATTTAATGCCAAGTTGGAAGCAACTTTCAAATGCCATCCTTGAGAATCAATGTCTTGTGCCAACCTGCTGGAATGTTATTTCCTTCCCAGTTCTTGGTGACTAATTCTTAACTTGAACAGTTCTCCCTGTCTCTTGCCTGCTGTCCCCCCTTTCTGCCTTCATCCAGGTAACTCTGAAGATGCTTCTGCTGACCGTGGTCGTCAGCATGTATAAAAGCTTCTTTATCATAGTGGGGATGTTCCTCTTGCTACTCTGCTATGCTTTTGCCGGGGTGGTTTTATTTGGTACCGTGAAGTATGGAGAGAACATTAACAGGTGGGTGGCTGACTCTCTTTTCACTCCCTTAATCAAGAAAGTTCTTTTCAGTGATGAAATCACTAAAATCCCAAATTTTGTTTTACTTTGTATTTTTAAAAAAAATAAAAAACAAGATCTAGAAGGCATGTGGGGGAGGAGGAAGCAGTGAGAAACAAAATTCAGTGGACACATTTTAAATGATTTTTTTTCAGTTGACAATAGTATGGATGTTTACTCTAGAAATCTTAAGAAATTAGGACACAAAAAAAAAGAAAAGAAAAAAATGAGCAATTCCACCACCACTTAAGAATAATAACCTCTTCTAATAACTGGGTGAATTCTAGCATGTTTTTAATCTACATACATGATGCATCCCCAAACAAATATAGAATATTTTTAAAATGAAAGAATTTTAGATGACATTGTCTTCTTTTTTGTTTTATTTTTTAATATGGTATGGTATAAGCCTCAAACTAGTCTATGTAAAAAACAATGTTCTAACGATTATGTTACATTTTGAAAGTCTGTCCTATTTTCTTTTGAAGTTCTGATACATCCCAAACATGCCAAAATTCCAAACATGCCAATTGTCAAACTTCTAGTTCTGTGATTGTCTTTTTAATAGTAATGGATCCCGAGTTCACCTTTGATAGTAAAGTCCATGTGACAGAGGAATCTCTTTTAATTGCCAGTTCTGCCAATTAATGAATGGCCATAAGTTGCTGCTGTCATTGAGTTCTTCAGTCTCAAGTCTTAATAGCAAATAAGAGAGTATACAACCTTTGCAACTGGTCACATAGCAACTGAATGTGCTCTCAAACCCACCAGCTTTGGGGGTGATAACCATTATTCCTTGGGGGTGAACCACATTACTCATATTCTGTTTTATTTTCTCTCTTAAATTAGGCATGCGAACTTCTCTTCAGCCGGCAAAGCTATTACCGTGCTGTTCAGAATAGTGACAGGCGAAGACTGGAATAAGATTATGCATGACTGTATGGTGAGAAGCTTCATTACTCACCGTGCCTGGATTTAGAAGCTGATCAAAACTCCTTCTCAGGGCGATATCATCAACATTATCCTCGCCTGCGTCAAGACTCTATGTGCTAAATGCACATCTGGTCTTCAGAGCAGAGATTTGGGGGTGGGGGTGTTTGTTTTGTTTCGATTTGGTAGTTTTTGAAATGGATGAACCTACAGGAAAAAATATCTGATGAACACAATTTAAATTATTCTAGTTCACTCTCAGTAGATAAGCATCACAGTCTCACCAGTGTTCTCTTCCTCCTACTTTTATTATTTAGGCAAATGAGTACAAAGAGAAAGGATTGTGGTTTATGTGAAAATGGGTTTTGAGCTATTTGACTGAGGGGTGCAGGAGAGAGGGGTTCAGTTTTATTTGAAGGCACTTGACTCCTGATAAATGCAAGGACATTGTGAGGTCCATGTCTTTATTGGTTCCACGGCTTCTTCAAGAAGCATTGTTGAGTTCCAATCTACCCATCTGCAGGCCTCCTGCTGATCCTCACGTTCCCTCAAGCTCAGCTTCCTTCAGGAAACCCCCTACTAATCCAGAAGTTGTCTCTGGTCTTCTGGTGTCTCCTCTGGGAAGTTTATCACAATGATCATAGTATTGGTTTGTTTTGTTTCTTTCATCTCTAGAGCCATCTTGTCCACAATAGATTTCTACCAAGATGGCCACCAGTTAGTCATATGTGTTTCAGGGCACTTAAAATGTGACCTGTGCCATTGAGGAAGTACACCTGACCTTGAGTTGGATGGTTCCTTGCAGCAACCCATGTAGTTATGGCACAGTACTATATGGATGAGACAGAGTTTGTGTCAACTGCATTAGCCTGTGCCTGGCGTTTGGCAAAGCCAACATCTGAGCTTATTCGTGAATGAGTGGCACAGAACTTGCCAACTCAAGTGTAATGGTCTGTATGCGCTAAAGACCCAGCATATTGCCCAGGAAAGGCATAAGAAGTCAAAACAAGAGGCCAGTAAGGAATGGGGAGTGTTGGATAAATCCAACACTCAGAGCACGGTTCCAGAACTGAGACACCACCCCAATGTTCTACTTTCCCACACACCTCAGTTTGATGGCTCTGTAAGAAAATTAACTCAGCTCAGTCAGTACAAGGTCTTCACACAGGACTTACCTGTCCTTCCTTCCTTCCTTCCATCTTTCCTTCCTTCCTTCCTTCCTTCCTGCCTGCCTGCCTTCCTACCTTCCCTTCCCTTCCTCCTTCTCTCCCTTCCTTCTGCTTTCTGTCCCTTTCTTCTTCCTTCCTTTGCTTTCTTCTTCCCTTCCTCCCTCCCTCCCTCTTTCTCCCTCCCTTCCTGCTTTCCTTCCTTCCATCCTTTTCCTTCCTTCCTCCATCCCTCCATTCTTTTTCTCTTTCCTTTTTATCTATTGTTTCCTTCCTTCTGCCCTTTTTTCTCTATATACATTCTTTCTTTCTTCCTCCCTTCCATCTTTCTTTCCTTACTTTCTTCCTCTCTTCCTTCATTTTTCCTTTTTTCCTCCCTTCCTTCCTCCCTTTTTCTTCCTTCCAGCTTTCTTTCCTCCCTTCCTTCCTCCTTCCTTCTCTTCTTTCTTTCCTTTCTTCCCTTCTTCCTTTCTTCCTCCCTCTCCCTTCACTATCTTCCTTTCCTTCTACCTTCCTTCCTTCTTTTCTTCTTTCCTTCCTTCCTCCCTTTCTCTCTTTTTTCTATCTTCATTCCATTCTTCCTTCCTTCATTAATTCTTATTCTTTCCTTCCTTCCTCACCTCATTCTTTTTCCTTATTTTCTTCCTTTTCCTACCTCCCTTTCTTCCTTCTTTCCCTCCTTTCTCCCTTCCATTCTTTTCCCTTACTCCCTTCTTCCTCCCTCCCTTCCTAACTTTTCCTCTATTGTTTTCTTCCTTCTGCTTTTCCCCTCTGTTCTTTCTTCCTCTCTTCCTCCCTCTCTTTCCCTACTTTCTTCTTCCCTTCCTTCTTCCTTCCGTCTTTACTTCCTTCTTCCTTCTCTCTTTACTTCCTTCTTCCTTTCCTCTTTTCTCTCTTCTTCCTCCCCACTTTGCTTCATTCCTTCCCCTTCCATATTTTCTTTCTTCTTCCCCCCTCCCATATCTCCCTCCTTTTACTTCTCTTTTAAAAATGTTCTATTTGTGTGTCTCTCTCTTTTATTTTCACTATTGTTATTGATTTTCCCAACATTATCCAAAGTGGAACCAGAAGACTTGATATTACTCCAGAAATATGAAGTTACATGGTTTACAATATTCTTACCATTTATGCTATAGGTGTAAAATATTACTGCACCACACTTCCCACTAAGATGCCAGTAATTCTTTATCACTCTCCCTAGATTGGGTCTCTTCTACCCCATCTCTCCTCTTACACTTTCTATCCCTTTCTTGATAGCTTCAGGTCCATAATCAGAGTTGAAAAATTGGTTGTCACTAGTCAATGTCTATTCCCTGGATTGCTTTCTTCATGTTGTTGTTGTTGTTGGGTTAATACCCACTCACGGCTTACTTCTGCACTCATGGATCTCTCCTGGCAGGCTCAGGGGATAATAAGGTATACTGGGGATCAATTCAAGATTAGCTACCTGCAAGGCAAGTGCTTTCCCCCACTGTCCTATGACTCAAGCCTTAACTTTCTTTACATGTCACTTCTGAGTGAGACTACTGGTTTTTCTTCCTATGACAATTAGATAGCACATTATGCTCCAGTTCTATTCATGAAATAAAACACAAGATTCTTCTTATGTGATAGCCAAGTTGCACTCCATTGTGAGTACAGAGATCTTGGGTTGTTTCTGAATATGGCTATTGTAAATAGCCCTGCCAGAACATAGGAATCCAGGATTTATCTCCAATGAATGTGTGTGAATTCTTTAAGGTAAAGACCAAGGATCCACACATAAGGTCAGTGTAATTTATTTTTTGCCCCTCCACATCAGTGTAATTTATAATGGAAAACTCATCCTCCTAACTTGTGCCACACTAGATAAGTACAAGGAGCATGTCCATACCTTTTGAGTGGACTTTCTGCAGGTAGTCCAGGATGATGAATACTGAGAGGATGGCAGAATGTGGGCTGTGTGGGGAGCCACTCACTTCCACTTCCCACAAAGCACTGCTCTGGGAAAGCTGCTCTGAGACTACAAACATGGCGTCCACCAACTCTTCTTTGTCATTCTGATTCAGTGATGAAATCAGTTCTACTGTGGAGGAATACTTGAGAGTTAATTAGCTTTTATGTGAAGCTTTTATGTCCCTCACTGTAGTCAACTGACAGAAATCCTTTTTTTCTCTGCTCTTGTCACCCTCCCTCTACTCCACCACTCTTAAACCCCCATGCCATTAGGTTCAGCCACCCTTCTGCACCCCAGATGAATACACATACTGGGCCACTGACTGTGGAAATTATGCCGGGGCTCTGATGTATTTCTGCTCATTTTATGTCATCATTGCCTACATCATGCTGAATCTGCTTGTAGGTAAGTGATGTTCATAAACTAGTTTTTAAAATCTCTTTAAGTTCTGGTACTTAGATAATTATGTACCATTTTCAAGTCATTATCCAGGTAGCTTGGGGCAGGTGCTTTATGCTATTCATTATAAGTGGATGTCTCTAGGTCTGAAGATTTTTGAAGGTCATAGACAGGAGGCTGATTGTAATGCCAAGAGTTTCACTATTTATTATGAACATAAATTTCAGGTGTACTCTTCTCCTGGATTATGTTGAACTAATATCAACAGGGCAAACTTTCTGAGCTTCAAATCATCAAATGTGTGCTTAAGAGAGAAAGACGTTGTTGTCCCAGCTGCAGGGCCACCCAGAACTCAATTTGAACTCTCAACCTATCCTGGAACCCTCATCGGAGAGTCGATGCCAGTTGGCAAGAGTCTCCTGTGACACAGAATGTGTGTTTATACCCATGGCTATGGTGTTTGGGGCTTGCAGGAGCTGGTTCAGTAGTTTAATCCAAGGATGGCATGTGCCAGTTAGGAAATCTCATTCAAAGCACTTTAAAAATGTTGGCTGATAATGTAGGTGATAAAATCCATTATTTATAATAGCTGTTTTACTTTGTCCCAAGAACAGCAGATTTGCACAATTGTCTAACAGATGGAATTTTTTTCTCACCTTAGCCATCATTGTGGAGAACTTTTCACTGTTTTATTCCACGGAAGAGGACCAGCTTTTAAGCTATAACGACCTTCGCCATTTTCAAATCATATGGAATATGGTGGATGATAAGAGAGAGGTAGAGGGATGAATGTGGCTTCATCTTCCCCCCAGTGACCCCTATCACCTCCAAATTTGGCTCTAGCCACACCGGAGGCAGTGCCAAGGCTTTATTGTTGGCAACCAACATGCACCAAAAGGGTTTTGGGTGACATACAAAACTCTCTGGCTGGCAATTCTGCCAGGTGTACTAGAAGGGACTGAACTGGAAAGATTTCCCCCTCATGTCCTTTCCTCTTCCACAAACATTCAGAAAACAGGAAACAACACCAAAGGGGGTTCTGAGGAAATAGCCTTGGTGCTGGGTGGGCCAGTAGCAGGGATGAAGTTTAGTGAGCATCAGTATCATCACCAACTGCACTGTGAGCCCTGCTGTTTACAACATGAACTGGAGCACAGTAAACGAAAAAAGCAATGCCTGCATGTTACTATCCTGAGCCCTATTTGACTCCCCATCTACATGTTTGCATTATAAAGCAAGCAGAGATCATATTTCCTAGGTTTAACTGAGGCAGTCTAGTCTGCCTCCTCTTCCTCTTCCTCTTCCTCTTCCTAACACACGAGGAAGGTGTCTTTCTGGGTGTTGTGGACACAGCAGTGAGAAGGGAGAGGGTAGGTGCCAGTCTTTGAAGAGCCAGAGCTTGTGTTTGAGTAGGACAGATGGACTGCACTCAGCAGAGTTATGGGTGCACATGAGCACACATGGGAACTTGGGGGGCAGCTGCTAGAATGGACAGAGCTATCTTCTTTGGAGGACTCAGCTATGCCCAAGTAGGGTTCTCTGAATTAATATCTGAAGCATCAGGATATCTAGGGAAGATTCTTAGTGGGCTCAGAGGGGCTGGGTATTTGATGCCCCAAATACCCAGAGCTGACATGATTGCCCTTTGCTCCTTCCAGGGGGTGATCCCCACATTCCGTGTGAAGTTCCTGCTGCGGCTTCTGCGGGGCCGCCTGGAGGTGGATCTGGACAAGGACAAGCTTCTGTTCAAGCACATGTGCTATGAGATGGAGCGTCTGCACAATGGCGGCGACGTCACCTTCCATGATGTCCTCAGGTATGGGACTGAGGCCCTGAGCATGGGGGCTACTGCCACCCCAAATTTTATAAGGTTCCTGACCCTAAACACTACTTTTCCCAGGGCTGGTAGGCAAGGTGTGTGAGGCAAATCTTTTAGGGGGACTATTTTGTGATGGATCATGTCCCTCTACTTTTTAGAACGAGAAGTAGGGGTTTGACACTCTCAAGGAACCCTAGGCATGATTAATGGGTACCTGAAGGGAGGCAGCCACCACCCCCTTTCAAATGGGAGAGGCACCATGTTCAGTCAACATGGGAGCAGCATGTAGCATGTAGCAGAATGTAGCATGCTGCTACATTCACAAGGAAGACCAGGAGGCACACTCATTGGGAGGGAGAGGGGGTGAGACATCTACATGATGCCCCAATTCAGCCCATTAACCAACCAGAAATGAACGTAAAGACAACAGAAAGGATCAGACTTCCTTTTGCTAGGAATGTTCCAGAATTTGATTGCAAGATCACTTACCTTATCCACACTGTTTTAGAACTTTCTCTAAGCCTCTTGGATTTATGACACTTAGCCATGGCATGAAGCAGATACCCAGGAAATCATACCCTTCTAGACAAGTTCACCAGCTCTTAGGGAAGACATCAAAAAATCTGTGTTGTGGGGTAGAAGGGTGCCCCAATGTCTGGATTTCAAAATTTCATTGAGTGTTCATGGCAGAGAAATTAGCTTTGTGATTGCTTTCTTTTGCTCCCCAGCATGCTGTCCTACCGGTCTGTTGACATTCGCAAGAGCTTACAGCTGGAGGAGCTACTGGCCAGAGAGCAGCTGGAGTACACCATTGAGGAGGAAGTGGCCAAGCAGACCATCCGTATGTGGCTGAAAAAGTGCTTGAAGCGCATCAGAGCGGTGAGTGGACCCCGAAGCAACGGGCTTTCTGGTTCCTCTCAAAGGGGGAAGGGAGTCGAGAAAAAATTCTCTCAATTCTCCCATCAGGAAACTTAACTTCCCTGCAACTGCACTATCCACTATGGTTATCACATAACTCCGATCTGAATCCTGGTAAAAACTCAGCTGGTTCCCCTGTGCAGGGTCCCCCAGAAATATCTACATCATCATCATCTAATGCAGGGGTCCTCAAACTTTAAACAGGGGGACAGTTCTCTGTTCCTCAGGCTGTTGGAGGACCAGATTACAATTTAAAAAATATATGAACAAATGTATCTTATTTCAAAGTAAAAAGGGGGGGGACAACTACAATATTTAAAATTAACAAGTACAGTTAAACAAACAGTCTTTTCAATATTTCAATGGGAACTATGGGCATGCTTTGGAAGGCTGTAATTTGAAGAAACTTGCTCAAGACTGAGAGGAGGAATTGAGAGACAGAGAGAAGTAAGGGAGTCAGAAAGTGCTGCTTATATCCCACACATGTACACTGCGGGCCCTGGATAAGTCTGTGGCTAAGCAGGTCAGGCAGTGGCAGCAAAACACCCAGATAAATATTTGAGTGTGCTGCATGTGACCTATAGGCCATAGTTCAAGTACCCCTGTTAATGATTAGATGATCATAACCATCGAATCCAAAATCAGTCCACTGATAGGAAAATATTTTTTATAGCCATCCCATGAACTAATTAGTTCAAAAATGCTGGAAACCTGTATGAATCACCAGGCAACTGAATTTATAAGGTTCCTTTCAGTCGCTCTTAAACATGACAACACACCATCAGTCATTAACAACCACTTCTCCAGGGAACTTAATGATCTGTTTGCTGCTTCCTGAACTCTGAGTGTTAAAATTTCCTTAACTCATGAATCACTGGCTAAACATGGACTGAGTTAACAATGAACATTTCCATTGGGTGATTATGCATATGATGCCTTTGATTCTGCTTCACAGGAGGAGGGGAAAAAATACCCAAATTGATCATAAAATATTCGTGTGAAATAGAGGTTTTTGGGTTTTTTTTATTTGAGTTTGGGAGCCACTCCCGATGGTGCTCAGGAGTCACTCCTGGCTTTGCACTCAGAAATTGCTCCTGGGGAAGGTAGGGGAATCATAAGGGATGCCAGGGATTGAACCCAGGTTGGTCCTGGGTAGGCCAAGTGCAAGACAAATGCCCTACCCGCTGTGCTATTGCTCTGGCTCTTAGAGGTTATGTATTTATTTTTTCTTTTTTTCTTTCTTTCTTTTTAATGAATCCTTTTCCTCACAATATGCATCTTTTTCTCCATGAGGCAAGTTTCTGGAGAAAGGGACTCTGAATACAAGGCCGCCTTCAGAGGGCTCTGAGGCCAGGCTAGATTGAGAATAGATGAGTAATTCAGGAGATGGGGGCACTGCAAAGTGAGTTCCTGTTTCCTGATGTCCCCCAAGGAAAACAGTTCTACTCAGGACAGGAAATTATCCCATCATCCCTCTCAGGCCCTGGCTGTGTCCATGAGCTTTACATGGCTTGGAAATAGAGCCCTGTGACCCTGGTCACAGATGAGTCCCAGAACTTAAATATAGGGATTCAGACAAGGATATGTGTGTGTGTGTGTGTGTGTGTGTGTGTGTGTGTGTGTGTGTGTGTGTGTGTGTGTGTGTGTACTCAGATTCTCTGCCTTTGTCCAAGAATTAATTCAAGGACAGGTATTATTAGCAGCAATAGAAAGATGGGAGGGAAAATAAAATTGATCCCCCAAGATGTGGACAAACTCAAGGGAGCCAGCAGTAGTTTGGGGAGGGGAGGGTTTTAAAAAGAGAGCTGATAAAGGGATGGAATCTGCATTAAGATTAAGGCATGTGGAGCACAATCTGGCCCTGCTACAACCCCCTACATTTCTGAGGACTACAGGTTCACTCACACATCACATGTGTCTTTGACACGCATTTATGTGAGCATCTATGTGCTTTCAAATGTATTTTGGAATCAAGAAGGGAAGAAATGAACAGGTCCCGAGGTTGCTTGAGCTGGTTTTCTGAAGTCTTTACCAAGACCTCTAGGTGGTATTTACTACAGACATGGGACAAAGCCCTCTCATTTCTTTTCTTTTTTTTTTTTAATTTTTATTTTGATCATAATGGCTTACATACCTTTCACAGTAGTATTTTACACACACATTAACATTGAATCAGGGGAACATCCATCACCAAATTTGTCCTCCCCCCATCCCAGTTCCCTTTCTGTAATCCATACACCCCACCATCACCCCCCCCGGGTTGCCAGAGTAGGTGGTTCCCTCTTTGCCTAGCCTACTATTAGTGATCATATATCTGTTTGGTCCTGGTACTCTCCCTTGTTTTCCCCTCTATTTAAGAGGCAGAGCTAGATAAATCAAATGAAAGAAAAGCAATAGAATGGGGCACAAAATAAGAATAAATAAATAAATAATAAAGTCAAATACACTGAAAATGGGCAGAGTCCTTCTAGAGGCTTTCAACCTCAGTTTGAGAGAGGACATGAAAAAGGTAATTGAAACACCACAACAATACAGAAAGAAATATCAAATTAAATATCCAGTGAGCACTACAGCAATAAAGACAAGCACCACACAATAGTCTCAGTTCTAAAATCAAATCATGCCGGAGTGCACAAAGAAAGAGAAAGATAAGATAAAATAAAATTGGAGACATCAACTTCAATTTCTACACCAAAATAAAGGCATCAAAAAATTGATCAATCAATAAATAAATATGTGGAAAAATGATTATTTTGTGCTTTTTTTTTTCTTTTTCCCCCTGCATAGGCACACTAACTATTGGCGATATTATAGAGGGAATTCCCTTGGGCCTCTCATTTCTTTTTCTTTGGTTCTCATTTCTTTTTTGGGGGGTGGGGGGAGTTTGGGTTTTTTTGTTTTGTTTTGGGTCACACCCGGCAGTGCTCAGGGATTACTCCTGGCTCCATGCTCAGAAATTGCTCCTGCAGGCACGGGGAACCATATGGAGCACCGGGATTCGAACCTATGACCTTTTGCATGAAAGGCAAACACCTTACCTCCATGCTATCTCCCGGGCCCCTGGACCTCTCATTTCTAACAGCAGTTTCTTACCTACCTCATATCTCCTAGTGCACAAACTCCTAACCCTCTCCAAATCTTGAAAGCAGGTGGACTTTTGGCTTTCCACCACACCTTGCCTTGGTGTGAGCTTGACCGAGGGATTGACCCTCTTGGATCTAGATCCATGCCAGCGTGAGGGGTTGTGCTATTCCCACCAGGGGTTAGCTCTGTATTCACAGCTCCGGGGGCAGAGGGGAATCCCTAAGACTGCATTATCCCAGAGTAAATTAAAAATCTTATTTTAGGAGGCCAGAACAATAACAGTGGATAGAATGTTTGCCATGCACATAGTCAACCCAGGTTTATTGAATGGAGTTTGTGCGTTTCACAATCCCCAGAGGGGAAAGAGAATCCCATGATTCCTGCCTAGGTAGGACAAGAGACACTGGTCCAGTAGCAATTCCCTGCAATAAATAATCCACACAGGAAGATTTAGCAGGCAAGAAACTCACACTGCAAGTTGTGGGGACATCTGGAGTTTGATCCAAATAAATGAAGTTAACTTACACATGAAATATCCTCCTTGGATTTAAGCATGAATGGGCACAATTGTTGTTCAAATAAAACACATAACGGAGCAGCTCCATCTCAGACTCGCAACTTCCCAGCAGTCTGACTCTTACAAGGGAAATTAAATTCATAATTGGGTACCAACAACATGTGATGTATGGG
>PVKC010045986.1:0-11317 GCA_004027635.1 Crocidura indochinensis
GGGGACCATATGGGAACCGGGGGATCGAACCGTGGTCCGTCCTAGCTAGCGCAGGCAAGGCAGTAGGCACCTTACCTCCTGCGCCACCTCCCGGCTCCCTGTTTTCTTATTCTTAAGCATTATTGTCTTCTTTCCATATGATTAGATCAAGGTATTGAACAGAAAGTAGCATAGTATTTTAACTTTATAAGGAATTGCATTTCATGTCATGGTTTTTCCTTCATCCTTCACAAGTAGCATTAGTCACTCACACTCACTTAAGATAAAAGTAGCTGGCACATGGTTATTCTGCCAAAGGCTTCTTCCAACACACATTTAAAAGTTCCTTTTATTATCCATCATAGGTTCCTTGGGAAAACAGACTCTGAGATTTCCTTCAGGAGATTTATTGGAAAGTGCATTCCGGAATAGACCCGGCCAAGAGAGAAGAACTGACTGAGCGGAAGTTGAACTGTGATTCAGTTGCAGAGGAGACCTCTGCCATATTTATTACGAGCTCTGGATCTAGACAGACCCTTTCAAATCGTCCCAAATCAGGCAGAGGTCCTTGTTTATGTATGCGACTTCTGTACAGTCATAAATGCATATGGGCTGCCTTTGGAGCAATTGGAGCAATTTTGCTCAGTGTACAATTCTGAATAGGAACTTAATTATGGGCCATTGCTGGTTATGACATGGAAAGAACTAGTCATTTTCCCAAAGGAGAAGCAGGGGAAGTACATAGCATCTTCTTCCTTCTACTCCTCACAGGCAATTTGCCTTTTATAGAGAGCTCTTCTAACCTGAAAAAGTCCATTCCTGTATTGAATTGTTGACTCTGTCTACCAAAGCTTTGTAAAATAAAAGGCATCCACTAACTGCAGTTGGTTTTTAATTTTCGCTTTTGTTTAGGAGCAGCACATAGTAGTATACAGGTCTAATTACAGGTTCTGTACTCGAGGTACTCAAGCAGCATTTGTGGTGTCAGGAATCAAACCAGGTTGATCAAAATGCCTAACTTTAAATAGTTCGAGGACAGTATCTTACTTACCTGCTTTACTATTACTGTGGCCCCAGCTATAGCTGGCTTTTACACTTTGATGGTTCTCCTTTTCTCCTTTGCCATCCATTCTAGTTCATGTCATCCTATTTGTTACTATTTGGAGTCTTATAAATATCATGATTACCATCTATCTTTTTTTAAAGCAAAAAATATAGTTTGTATTGGGAGGGACTAAGAAAGGAGGGAGAGAATTAAAGACAGTAATGAGTGGCACACTCAAGAGAGGTCAAATTTCTCCAAAGGTAGAAAAGACCCTGGTACACAGCCAAGCATGAGAGGAGGAAAGTCCACATTTTGAGAGGAGAGATGCATCGACATGTGCTTGGGTACCTTGTACTCAGGTAACACATGTGCACCAAATCTCTTCTGTGAATGTGTCTTTCTTAGGCTTGGACATGATTTGGTATAATCCAGAATGATCTAATATGTTCAAGCTTGATGCAGTAGGATCAAATGGGTAAGGACCTGGATGCCAAGTCATGCTTCACAGCTTCATCCAATGCCAGTCTCTTCCTGTCCTGATTGTGTAACAGTAATCTTACCTTTTCTAAATGACTAGGATGATTTATTCTGGACACCCTAGTGACTCTATTCCTTTCCTGCTGCTTTCATGGTACAAACACCTCAAGGTATTTGATTGGGAGCTCATAGTGCAGTTTAATAGGAAACTGACAATTTCCTATGATTGAATAATTATATTTATGATATCTCGACAGGACACTTAGTCTTCTTTTTCTGGGACTCAAATATTTCAAAACCCACAGAGCCTTTAGTATAGAAGTAATAAATTTATCCAAAGTATGACTGAGTATGATTATAACAGAATCATGCATGCTTACAGTCCTTTATTCTAGCTTTTTGTTTGTTTGTTTGTTTTTGCTTTTTGAGTCACACCCAGTGGCACTCAGGGGTTACTCCTGGCTCTGTGCTCAAAAGTTGCTCCTGGCAGGTACAGGGAACCATATGAGATGCTGGGATTCAAACCACAATCTGTTTGAATCAGCTGCATGCAAGGCAAACACTATACTGCTGTGCTGTCTTTCTGGCACCACAATCCTTTATTCTCAAGTCAAATATTTATCCTATTTGTGGCAACAATCATAGATGAATATATACTACAAACTTGAGACATATTTCTCTTCCTTCTATAGAATAACTTCTTTTTGTTTTCATTTTTTGTTTTGTTTGTTTGTTTGGGGGGCACACTAGGTGATGGTCAGGGATTACTCCTGGCTATATGCTCACAAATTACACCTGGCTCGGGAAACCATATTGAACGCCAGGGATCGAATCCATGTCCGTCATGGATCAACTGCATGCAAGGCAAATGCCCTACCACTGTGCTATCACTTTGGTGCCCTTATTTAAATATTTTCGGCTCCTATAGAATAATTTCTAATATGCTACCCCAGGTTGGGCTTCAAAGGATCATTCCATCAATCAGGTTATTAACTTTATAATCATATTATTTACAATAGAATCAAACCAAATCATGGTTGTGTGCTATTGTTGCATCTACTTTACTGTATTGGGGTCCCATACAATCCAGCTATACCACTCCTAGGGATATACCTGGAACACAAAAATACAATACAAAAATCCCTTACTCACACCTATAGTCATTGCTACGCTATTTACAATAACCAGACTCTGGAAACAACCAAGGGGCTCTTCAACAGATGAATGGCTAAAGAAAGTGTGGTACATATACACAATGGAATATTATGCAACCATCAGGAGAGATGAAGTCATGAAATTCTTCTATCCATGGATGTACATGGAATTATTATGCTGAGTGAAATAATTCAGAGGGAGAGAGACAGACACGAGTAGTCTCACTCTACGGGTATTAAGAAAAATAAAAGATAGTTTTGCAATAATCCTCAGAGACAAAGAGAGGAGGGCTGGGAGCTCCAGCTCATGACATGAAGCTCACCACGGAGAGTGGTGAGTGCAGTTAGAGAAATAACTACATTGAGAACTATCATAACAAAGTGAATGAATGAGGGAAGTAGAAAGCCTCTCTAGAGTGCAGGTGGGGTGGGGTTGGGAGGAGGGAGATTTGGGACATTGGTGGTGGGAATGTTGCACTGGTAAAGGGGGGTGTTCTTTACATGACTGAAACCCAACTACAATCATATTTGTAACCAGGTGTTTAAGAAGATACTAATATTAAAAAAGAAAAGTCTCTTTGACCTGATTTTATCTTAACTTTATCCTAAGTTTATCAAAGAGCCCATGCCACTAGATCAAACTTTCTTTTTTTTGTTTTTTTTTTGTTTTGTTTTGTTTTGTTTTGGGTGACACCCGGCAGTGCTCAGGGGTTACTCCTGGCTCCATGCTCAGAAATCGCTCCTGGCAGGCACGGGGGACCATATGGGGCACCGGGATTCGAACCAATGACCTTTTTGCATGAAAGACAAATGCCTTACCTCCATGCTATCTCCCGGGCCCCTAGATCAAACTTTCTAACCTTAAATAGCACTGGATGAAATCTATAGGAATGAAAGGTAAGCCTATAATCAAAATGTTAGTCTATTCTTATCAGAATAAATATGTACCATTATTGAGGTAGAAATAGGTTCAAATAATTAAATGCCTTTCAAGTTTAATTTCCCCCAAAATTATGTTTCCTGCTCAGATTGCTTCTCCATAATCTTTATTCACTGGCCAACCATCACAGGGACCTTTTTCAATGATATATGTATGTGTATATATGTATATATGTGAGTGTATAATTTTATAAGATTTGCTGGATTGTGTATTATGATCACAAACTGATCCTATTACAGAGATCTATCCTAGCAGTTCTATGACACAGACTTGGTAGTTTTTCATGCTACTTGGCCAATTAGAATATATGATAAGATCCCAGAGGGATAGTTCAAATGAGATAGTTGTGGTAATTATCCAAAGACTTAGAAAAGTCTAAGGAAGGACACAAAGACTTAGAAAACTTAATCAGGATCACCTTTCTTTCTTTTTCTGTTTACATGGTCTACCCTATCCTTGTGACCTCACATCCAATAACCAAAATTCTTGGAATGTTTTAATATTACTAATAATTATTATATAGGGATCTATCTTTAAATTTTATATATTCAACATTTGGTAATTAGCTATAAAAAAAAAACCCTTGCTGAACCTTTAAACGAATCTTGGAGTAATCATGGTTGAATGTGATTACTGTGGTGTCATGAGGTCACTCCTTGCAAGGTTCCAATATTTTTCTCTTCTGAAGATTTTTCTATCTGAGAATTGTCCTAGTTTTGGAAAATGATGATCATTGTGGAAAAGATGATTTTCTTAAGTGAGAGGTACTTCTATCTACTAATCATTTGTACTTGTTTGATTATATCTTGCTATGCTTCCAGATAAGTCCTAAGTTCAGGCTCCAGTTTTCCATGTCTTTGGCTATAATAAAGAAGCTTTTCTGTGCTACCTCTCAACTTCTTGTTTTATGCTTCTAATTTTGGTTTATCAAATATATTTAAATTTTGGAGAGTTTCATAAGCAATGTTCATACACCCCAGAGGCCTGGGCTGAACATACTTGTTCAACCAGGATGTGTTGGCTCAGTGTTTGAGGTCTGTGATGCAATTTTACTTGGACCTAGCTTTGCTGAGTCTACCAGGTCTATGCTCAGAGATGTTAATGAGGAAGTCATACAGTGTGAAAGATTGAAGTCAGGGGTTGAATCATACAAAACATATACTCTAGCCCTTTTAGCAATAACATTGAGCTCAATATGATTATATTTATCTTTAAGGAGATAAACAAGCTAATATGAGCTCATTTGGGTAGACCCCAAACCAATGTGATCTTCATAAATAAAAGATAAATTGGGCAAATACAAAGAATAGAAGGCCATGTAAAAATAAATATTGCTTACACATCCAGGGGTATGACTGCCACATATTTCTCCCGCAATGCTTGGGAGAAACTAATCCCAATAAAATTTTAATTTTGATCTTTTTGGCCTCTGGGTCTGAGAAAATAAAGCTTAGTAGTTTAAGTCATCAAATCTATCATGCTTTGTTTTAATATACCTCACAAGCATGAACAACCTTGGGAGAAGTTTACTCTGTCAAAATTAACAGCTGAAGAGTGTTCATACTATGATCCTTGTGTTGGGGAAGAGGACTCTGAGTGGTGTCTAAGTGTTACTTATATCACTATACCTATTAGTTTTTCTCATAAAGCTAGAAACTTTTCTTATCCCATTTGCAAATGACAACATATCCATTCTACTTTTTCTCATAAAGACTTTCATGCCTCAAGAAATTTGACTGTCCTGAGCATTAGAATCACAGAAAAGAAAGAAAATGACTTAACTATGGGTTATCTAAGAAGTCACACTGACATCCCTAGTTCCAAAGATGGTCATGAGAATATTTCTATCATGACCAAGGAAGGAGGAAAAATGAGGAAGATGATTGAGGAAGATAAGGAGAATTTTTAAATAGGTCCTATATCTCACTGTCTTTGAATGTTATCACAGGAATATATGTCATCATATTTCTGATTTTTTCCAATAATATTTAATTATGTGGAAAATATCTGTGCTTTAGGCAGATGTTAATCTTATCCATATATCCAGGATGTGAAATTTTCCTATACAGTGGGTAGTTATTCAGCTATGAATCCAAATTATTTGCCTTCAATTTCTCACACCTATAATATGTGTTTTACTTCCTTTACTAGAGACCTCAAGAATGCAATAAATAGAAGAAAATAAAATAAATATTTGCTTCTACTTTTAGAAGTTGGAGTATCAGATGTTAAGAGCATCCCACATATCTTCTTCATTCTCAAGAAAAGCACAGTTCCCTTGGGATCTCTTTGAATTAGTATATACATCACCAAACTTCTATTTAATGTTGTTCTGGATAAGATCACTCATTTTACCAAGTCTAAAAGGAATCTTCAATCTACTGAATATGTTGTCGGATATAAGATAATAAGAAAAAATAAAATCTACCTATGATTCTAAATTTTAGTATTCCAATTCTATTTTCTTTTGGGCGGTTTTGGGTCACATCCAGTGGTGCTCAGGGGTTATTCCTGGATCTGCACAGAGAAATTGCCTCTGGTAGTTCTCAGAGGACCATATGGGATGCCGGGAATCAAGACATTTGAGGTCCTGGGTCAGCCATGTGCAAGGCAACCACCTCCCTACTGCTGTGCTACCTCTCTGGTTCCAAGTTCTATTATTTTTTTTACTATATAATCTTTCCTCTAATAGGCAGAGGGTTGCTTTAATACCTCAAGCCTTACTATAATCATTTTAACTTATAATTCATTTACTATATATATTTCAGCATGTAAAATATAATAAATATTACTTGGAATAGATATATGCACATGAAAATTTAGGTCAGATTTTGTGATTTAGGAAGGAGGACTAAATAAATGATTTTGCTTCAATATATTAAAGATGATCAATTTTAATATTTAAAGTGTATATCATTATTTTGTGCATTTAATAGCTTATACTTAATAGAAAGTTTTCTTACCAGTTTTTGTAGTACTTGGAAAATTATGCAATATTCCCTCTAAGTACTATAAACCACTTGATATCAAAATTTGAAATTCTAATACAAAATGTTTTGTCACATACACTAATATTAGAAACTAAAGGTTCTATTATTATGTATTATCTGAGTCTTCCAACAAAAAACACTAATATGAAATATAAATAAACTGTTCAAGCACTGAAACTACACTAAACTTATTCTTTCTTAATAAAACAATAATTATATCACCATGCCTGGTACTAAGTTGCCAAAGGCATAACTAAGTTCAATGACATTTGCTGAGTTGCAGTGGTCAAGTGAAGAAATAAAATAGCCTTTATTATATCAGATGGTGACTGATAGGCATTACTTAAATTAGTAATGTCTTGACAAAGACACCAAATATGCCATGCTTATTATATAATAGAACATTTTCATTTATATTTTTATCTTATCCGACTTCACTCATAAAACTGTTATCATTACTTTTACTCGTTTTAAATGAGCCCAGATAACTAGTTTGTGTCTTAAATTCATATTCATCACTATCGTATTTGTTTTTTTTGTTTTTTGTTTTTTTGGGTCACACCCGGCAGTGCTCAGGGGTTACTCCTGGCTCCATGCTCAGAAATTGCTCCTGGCTGGCACGGGGGACCATATGGGGCACCGGGATTTGAACCGATGACCTTTTGCATGAAAGACAAATGCCTTACCTCCATGCTATCTCCCGGGCCCCTCGTATTTGTTTTTATGTACACTACTACCAGTGGGAAACTAGATTCCATTAGAACAAATTTCACTTACATGCTGGCTTTTGATTCCAACAAAATAAAGTTTTGTTGGAACCTAGCATGCCCATTTGCTTACATATTACTAGTGGCTGCTTCTATTATATAATAGTAAAGTTGAGTAGACACAGTGGAAACATGCCCCATGAAAAGGAGGAGGTTTATTGTCTGACTCTCAGAGAAAACACCAGCTGAATGCTGTACTCTGTACACAATGTTTCCCCAGAATACCTCTGGGAATATCATGTCGTCTTAAGTTGGGCACAGATGCTACTAAACATGTACACTGCACTGAAATTCTCCAAAATAAAGAATTATTTGGCTCAAAATGTAACAGTGCTGATATAGAGAAACATTATCATCCCATATTGTTTTGGAAAATCTTCTCAAGCAGTGCTCAGGAGATCTGGAATCACTTTCAACCAATAGAATGTGAAAGGGAATCTCCATGTGAAAGCCTGAACATACAATGCTATTTAGGTATTGGTTTAGGAATTATAGCAGCAGTGTGCAGAGACTTCCAGACTGTGTAGAAACTGCAAATTGGGAGGACCAGGTGGTACCCAGTAATCAAACTGGAATCAATCAGATGCAAAATTAACACCCTATCCTATATATTATATATCTCTTTACCTGTCATTTCAAATTCTTTGCAGATTCCTACTATATCTCTTGATAAAATACTTTAATTCTTTAGAGAATAAAAAACTATGACTGGCTAATTACTTGGATTAGTAGTATATGTTATCCCAGTGAGTTGAAGATTAGCTAGAATTTTCTAAATTGAGCAAAAGAAATGATATAAAATTAAAATAGAAATTTACAAGATTCAATTTCTAACATGTCAGAGTTCCAAAAAACCAAAGAAATCAGGAATAAAAAATAACAATAATATATGACCCAAGGCAGTGACTAGAAAATATAAACATTAAATTCAAGGTATTTAAGTGTGCCAGAAATGGGGTCAAGGGGCCCAGGAGATAGCATGGAGGTAAGGCATTTGCCTTTCATGCAAAAGGTCATCAGTTCGAATCCCGGTGCCCCATATGGTCCCCTGTGCCTGCCAGGAGCAATTTCTGAGCATGGAGCCAGGAGTACCTCCTGAGCACTGCCGGGTGTGACCCAAAAACCACACACACACACACAAAAAAGAAAAGAAATGGGGTCAAAATCATCTGATCACTGGATGCTTGTAAGTCAAACATATCTTTAGAATCATGAAGAAAAAAATTTTTTCAAACATTGAGTTTCATGTAAAATGCAATTAGCATCAGTTATAGAGACTGAAGTGTAGATGAGTGGTATAATACCTGCCTTGCAAGCTTGGGGTTGTGATCCCTATTGATACCAATTTCCTATTAATCTCTTATGCACACCAGCATTCATGTATATACATGAAGGATCATGACGAGTATCCAAACCACAGAAATTACATAAAGAAATAGAAGAAAATGTTCAGACTTCGAAGTCAGACAAAACTTATCCCCTATGCATCCTACTTAAAAGTCACACTTTTGTCAACAAAATATGCAACCATAGGTAGAAAACATGTTATCCTAGCCCAGACAGCAGAGTCTGAAACAATTGCTGTATTATCAGGATGTAAACTCCTAGGAGCAGTAGTAAAAGATGTGGACAAGAGACTGAGGGGCAGTATAGTGCTGGGTAGGGCACATGTCTTGTCCACAGCTGACCCAGGTTCAATTTCTGGCATCCCATATGGTTCCCAAAACACCATCAGGAGTAATTCCTAAGTGAGGAGCCAGGAACTACTCCTAAGCATTCCTGGGTGTGGCCCCAAAGCAAAGCAAACACACAAAAGTGTGTGGCACAATAATGTCCAATTCACTGGATGTGATACAGCACAAAGGAGAGGCATTCTGCAAAGTCATACAGAATTATCCATAATTAGAGATAACATTGTGGAAATCATCAAAAATGTTTGTCACATGCCACTAATCCAATGTTGGCGTCATTCATCAATGAAATATAAAAAGATAAAAATATAAGCCATAGCAAAAGAGAACAGTAAGTTTTTTAAATAAAAATCGAAGGATAACTTGGGATGAGTTAGCCCCTACGTATAAAAAAGGTTCACTTAGAGAAGACTCCAGGAAAGAATCTTCAGAGATAAAATTGAGAGAATATAAAATTCCAAATCTTCCACAGACATATTTAAGGTACAAAATGAGTAAAGTCCATACCCACCATCACTGTTGTCTTCCTTCCATCTTTGTTCCAGCATGTATCCCAACCTCCCCACTTTGCTCCCTGGACTACTAGTTGAAGCTGGTCCCTTTTGTTTATATCTTGATGTAGATTGGGTATCTTTATTCTTTTGTTGATGACTTTAGATTTGGTGTTTGGGTCTGATCATTTTTTATTTCCACTCAATGTTCATACAACTATTTTGTTTCTGGTACCACTCACTTCCCTCCACCACCATTTATGAGACAAAAGAAGATTATTCAAGCCCTGTTGTTCTGTTGGATAAAAGGGAATAAAAAGATACTGAGAGAGTTCTGTCTAGGAACTATCAATATAAATTTAAATGGAGAAAAGGGAAAAAGAAAGAGAAAAAAATAAAGAAAGAAAAAACAACCAGGCACTGTCAAGAAACACGACAGCAAAAATAAATACCAGGTAAGATAGCTACAACTCGAGAGGTAAAGAAAGAAGAAAAAAGGTGGGGGGAGAAGGTGTGGTAAAGTTTTGTGTCTTTTTTTTTTTTTGACACAAGCACAGTAAGTATTGGGGAAATAAGAAAGGGAATTCCCTTGGCCTAAAAGATACCGGATTTCTCCACTCTTTAAGTATCTTGTCATCGGAATGACAACAGGCTTTAGACAAGCTCATTGATGAACCCCAAGGTCCTTTATGTTCAAGTTGATGCTATTTCCTCATCGTCAAGATGTCATATCAACCTGGTGCAGGCTGGTGCCATAGTGGTATTAGGGACTCCCAGTGGGGAGTTTGTTCCCGGTGCTATTGTAGGCAGCTGTGTTGGTTTTAGGGTTAGGGTCTGGGGTTCAGGGTTGGATGATCGTTGTCGGATCAAAGGAATCCCCAAGTTCAGGATGGGGGGGTACCCCCGTATTATAAAATTTATGGGTTCTTATTCCTAGTATTTAAGAGCTTGTTTCTATAATTAAGATTTCCCTTTTTTATTGTGTCTTTGCAAAAGGGAACATTGCCATATTATATTGCAGGTGCATTTTGGGATAAGAATGACAGGCTGCATAATCTCTTTGCCTTGGTTTTGACCTGAGCTTTTTTTCCCAAGCAAGACTTTTCCTATAGTATTTCTTACCAAGGAGAATCAAAACAAGCAAAATTAAAAAGAAGTATATTTATCTATAGAAAGAGAAAAAATCATATAAAAATAATATATAAAAAAGGATGGGGGAGGTTAACTTTACCTTTGGTAATAAATACACTAAGAGGTATAACTATTGAGGTATTAAACATACCAGAAAAATATGGATATCCTCATTAAGTCTTTTGAAATAAATATATAAATAAATAATATCCCCATTATAAAATGACCCATGATCTTACTGGGTTTGAGTGATGGTTTGCATCAGTTAAGGGATCAGGTAGTGTCCTTGAGCTGAAGGTTCTTCTGGAGCTGAATCTGGTAGCATGTAACATTCCACACTGGGATGTATGAGGAGAAGAAAGGCCATAGATACTGAGACCAACCTCCTACCCAATACCACCACCCAGCTCCCAGAGAGAAAAGACACCCTCTGAGTCCCACATCTCACAACCTGACAAGAAGCTGCAACCACCACTCCTACAGACTCCTTCTATATGGCCTTTCTTCTCCTCACAATTAGTAAATATTTTACGTTAAATTACTAAATTATACATAGAAAACCTTTATATATTAAAGCAAAATGAAAACTTAGATTGAAACTAAACTCTTCCTGGTTGGGGAATTTTCTTTCCTTTCCCTTCTCCTTTTTTTT